>CABFWO010004719.1:1310-26040 GCA_902155825.1 Timema genevievae
CTAAAAAAAAATAGGGGGGGGGGGGAATTAGCTAAATGTTTGGTAAAAAAAAATTGAGAAACTTGGTTTGGTCGGAGACTTTTATGGTAGAAGTTTTGTAGCCACGCTGTTAGGTTGCTTTGTGTCGGAGATTTTATTTCATTTTGCAAACATTAAAGGAGGGGCAGATTGCGCCACGGGTTACGTCATTTAGAACCTCGAGTAGTAGCTCTGGTACGTGGGTGAGGCCTCCGTCGTACTTTTTGTTCCAGTCACGCCGGGTGACTCCTTCATCCACGCTCCTCTAGGATTGGCACAAAATAAATCGAACCGCTCATTCGTACTTAGGCTTACCGCATCAAGAAGGATCTTGAAATAGAATTTCCAAATCATTGGTTTTAAGTAAACTACCCTTTGGTTAATTTTTCTGTTGTAAACAAGTATACACTCACTCCTCAGATAGGTACCCATTTTGAACAAAATCGTTAGAACCATTTTCAAAAATCGTGCATCAACCCATATATTATAACTATAAGGCAACTAAATATTGATTTATTTTTTCTTACGAATGAACATGGAGACCTTTTTAGAAAATACAAACGCTTTTTTGCGGTCAACTTTGATAATATTTTGATTAATTATTAGTACGACATCTAAGCTTAGTTGGTAGCGTGTCTGTCTACTGAGCTAAGGGTCCCGGTTTCTATTCCTTGCATGGCAAAAAAAAATCATTAGTGAAATGTGGGTTTACACTTTCATAGCAATGAATAAACGGTGGGGGACTGGATGTAGTGTCTGTTCTAGATTTAATAAGTTGTGTGCTCATATAATCAGTCGCGCGTTAGATACCCCAAATAAATGAGAAAAAAAACCTTACTATAATTTTATAGGTATTGCTAATATATTATATTAAAAGTGACAGCTTTGGACATTATTACTTTGAGTCTTGAGGTATAAGTACGTGAAAGTAGATCTTATAGCTCTTTTTCTGGCTAGCAGATAATAAGAATACTGCGCGTCTGAGCTAAATTAACGAAGCCCAATTTGTGGAAAGATTAGCCAGTAATTACTAATGTACCGTTTCCCAGGGGAAGCCCGAATGTACCAATCGCACCTACATCCTTTCCGTGGAGGTTCTTTCAATGTCTCGATTATATGAGATGATGTTGATAGTGAATATGAGGGTGTGAAACCAGTGGAAACACTTGAACCTAACTTAAGTCTAACTAACCACACTGGTGACCGTTAGGGTAACTCCTCTTTCGGGAAAAATACCCAAGGTACCAGCCGGGAACTAAATCCGGTTCCCCCAGGATTGTAGTCGGGTGGACTGACAACTACACCACGGGGCTGGTTATCAGACATATGTTCATTAGAAAGAAAATTGGGGTATTTTTTCATCACTCATATCACTGATTTAAGAGTGACAGTTTCCTAAAAACTTTAATTTTTTTTTCTTTCCCGCAATACTCTCAAAGGTTGCTAAGAAATAGAATTAGGTATGTGAGAAACTTATTTGTCTTAGTTATAAGTTTGAAACTTAAGTTATTTTCCTAGCCAGCCATGTGTTTTGAACGCTAAACACGATTAAATTCGATCAATTTACGCGATGAAAAATAAACGGTCTCTTCAGAGCCGTGACTTGGGAGGAAACTCTTCGTATGTTCTTCCCGGTAGGACAACCAAGTTATCGGTTATTCTTTGGGCGGAACTTTGTTGGTGTCAAGGTTTAAATACGAGGCCCTATTTTTGGACCGCGTTTGTATTTTTTCCGGAGAGATTCAAGGACTGAAGTAACTAACTAACCGCTACAGTCGAGTGATGGTCGTGATAAAACACTCATCAACTCCATGTCATTTAGGTTGAGAGTTACTAACGAAACTTTAAGGTGAAAAGTAACGCGTGTTAATGGCAGTGTTTTGGCGGGTTTTATAACACTTTTTTTAATTAATAAATCAAATATTGGTCCAGTAGAAACATAGTTTAATTTTCTTAACATGGTAATATCAACAGTTATTGAATATCTTGTCATGAGCATCAACCTTAGATGAGAAACTTTTTAAATGAAGAGAAAAAGTTGTCATTCAATTCCAGGACACTCTTGACAGATATTCAACAACTGTTGATATCACCAGGTGAAGAAAATTAAACTCTTATGTTTCTACAAGAGAATGTTTTTTTGTTGCCAAAAAGTGTTTTGATCTAAATACTACAAAATTACTTCCCTTAAATCGCCTTCCATACATCCACGACCTTAAGCTAACTTCAAGCATTTGGTGAATACATACGCAGTACAATTTTCATAGAAAGAACCTTATCGTAGACTTCGGTGGTCTTGGGGTCAAGTGCTCGCCTCAGGAACCAATGTTCGTGGGTTCAAACCCGGCTGGGGTCTATCGGTTCTTCTTGAGCGATAAAAATCCGTAGAACAACTATCTTCGATTGTGGCATATAAAACAACCCTGTGAGGTATGTGAAAATACCTTTCCCGGAAAAATTGGTAGACCCTTTTATTCTCTCACTCATAAAAATTCTCGTATGCTGCTATAATCAGTCGGTTTAGAAAGTCCATGCTAAATACCTCAAACAAAAAATTAAGAACTTTTTCTGGCAGAGCTAGAAAGTTCACCATATATACTTTCACGTATTCATACGTCAAGTCATGTGATCTGCAACGTTCACTTTTGATAGCTAGTATCAATGCCTATAAAAGAATACTAAAATTAAATTTAAATGCTATCAACGTTGACCACAAAAAAATATTGGTATTCTCTAAAAGGACTCTCCTATTCAACGTAGACTGTAGTTTACTCTTAGGTGTGATTATTATGTTCAGTCTATTCGCATCTTTGCAGTTATGAAATATTATTATCACCGCGTCTTACTACCCGTTCAGGTTATACGCACTTACGCTAATGTGTAATGGTAGAGTGATTGTGAGATGAAATGGAGGACCTACAGTTTAACGTGGGATCCGAACCACGGTGGAGGCCTGGCATTCAAGTTGCGATTAATACACGTCTTGTCAGAGGTGAAGGAAGGGTTGGGCAATCAGATAAATCTGTGCCGGGACCGAGGATTGAACCCCGGACCCCCAACACAGAAGTCCGACACCTTACCCCTAGATCGCCAGGTCACCCATTTATGAAATAAGAAAGATAAAAGTAAAATTCATGAAATTGTTCTTTCATTTATATGGAGGGGATGTGGTAAAAGCACCTCGACACACCCGTTTGGGAATGAATAAACCCTGACACCCCCGTCGCTGTCAGAACTGGAGAAGATTAGTCTTATGTCTTGAACAGATTGCCCCCAAAGAGTTTTTGGTAACTTACAAGCAAACTATAATCGCATTATATTTCATAAACAATGATTACTCCCGGATAGCTAAGTGGTTATAGCATTAGTGAACCAAGTCAAAGTCTCTGGTTCGATTCCCTTGGCCAGGTTTCATTCAATTTGAAGAATATGGTATATAGATACGGCTATAACCTTATCTAACAAATATAATAGCGTGGCTATTTAATCCATTAAATCGTTGTAAAAAGAACTTTATCTTACGGTTCAAAAGCCATCTATCTACTTACCCGTGTTGCTGGTATGAGGATCATTCCATGTCAAGTGATCTCACATTTTAACACTTTTGATCCTATGATGAAACTTTCCACAAATGATGCTTAAATATAAAATTTCATGTGTTTTTTTTTTAATTAGCTTTTCGAGAAATTTAGAGTCAAATATTTTGTGGTATGACCGCGAAATTAAAAACTATCGAAGTAGTTATTAAAGTAATATTGCCCCCCCCCCCAACCTTCTGTGTCTCGATATCCCTCTCACCCTAACCGGCATGTGCTGTAGTGTGTGCACATGAAGATGTACTGCTCTTGTGTAAATATTTCTGTTAGGCCGTCAACACCTTGTTCGCGATCTGTTTATCTTCACGTGGCCCTCGACGTCTCGACTGCAGTTTATGATGGTTTTACAGTTAAACCACTGATACCCGAAATAAAGGGGGCTGGAACCTGTTTCGGATAAGCAGATTTTCGGATATGAAATTAGTACCCTTCTAAAGAATTAAAAGGTTTTAAAAAAACTACATAAAATACATAGTTACAGAAAGCAATAAAAATCCGTAGCACAACTTCTTTCGGAGTGGAAGTAGACCCGCCCCAATTAAAAACACTCGTACCGTATCTGGGGTGGGATTGGAAATTGTAGTACTTGGGTTCAAAACTGTGCTAAATAGGTGCAAAACGATGACATATTTAGATTTTTAATTTGGGAGTGTGGGGGGGCTTGAAGGAGGGTCCAACAACATTTTTTGTTTGCTACATATTTTTTCTCGCTAATCCATTGGGGTGCAAAACGCCATACTTGGGTGCAAAATAGGTGCACAACCGTGATATATTTTAATTTTAATTTTGAGGGAGGGGGGGGGACTCAAGTGATCTTAACTTGCGTCGCCAACCAAGTGGTTCTGTCACCATGATGGCCGCATTTAAATAAAATCATTAATTTTCATTACTGATTTTTTTTAAAATCTGAATAAAGGATGTTTAGCTAAGTCGCAGCCAGAAAATCTGATGTTTTCCCTTTTTTTTATACAGTAAAACCCCGTTAGACCAAACCTCTGTAGTCCGAAATTCCGTATAGTACGAACACACTTATCGGAAAGCGGGGGGGAAAAATTAAGTCAAATTAGAGATATGTTATTGGTTAACAAGCTCAAAGTTAAAAGAGAATTATAAGAAACAGTTATATCTGATAATATATGTTTAATATTTACATGTTGTAATCAACATAATGTGTTTTCTTTTAACTAAAAATAATTACAGTACATATTACATGTTGTAGCCTACATCAGATAGATAAATAAACATTTGATTAAACACTTTCAACTATAATTTAAAATTCGTTAATCCGAACAAGCTTCGGTCCCATGTAGTTCGGATTATCAAGGTTCTAGTGCACTAGTCCAAGGGCTCCTTGGGTCTAAAAAGTTTGGGAATCTCTGGATTAAAAGATAAAGTGGATATATTACTTAGGTTTATAATGAAGCTGTCGGAAGAGTCGATTTAAAGAGAACCATTCTGTTGGTGAGACTACGAAGAAAGTTCAACTGGATGCTCGCATTATTAGAATAATGGGCTTATTGAGTAGAAGGTCGGGTGGAAGGAAAAAATAGACCAGGAAGATCACGAATGCAACTTTTTGATGATTCTAAACAAGGAAAGAAGATGAAGTTTTAGAATATAAAATAGGAAACTGCTAATAGGACATGCTGGTGGACTCAATTTGGACAAGGAAACGAACCTGTCGAAAGACAGAACACCCGGGGAGGAGGATTGCAGGGGAAAAGACTACGGATGTAACTATTATAAAGGATTTATTTTTATTTTGTTTTATAGAAGTATTGCAAAGACGATCATAAAAACAAACGACGCCCCTTTTTTACACATAAAAGAAGCGAAAATAACATTATGGTTACACATTTTTGCCATAAAACTTTGTACGCGCACTTGCTATCAAGGCCGTATTAAAATGGGGGTGAGGGTTTAAACCCCATGTCTCCCCCCCTCTCAAAAATAATATAATATATGTTTTGTATTCAGTCATAATGCCTAGACAAGTGGCGTATTGGAATATTATTGTAAATTCAAAGCATTTACACCCTCCATTAAAGTGTTTTTTTTAACGCAGTTCATACAATAATGGGCACGACCCTGCTTTCTCTGGAATATTTTTTTACTTAAAAAACATTATTTCTCTCACACGTTCAAATAATTAAATGAAATTACTAATTTAATGTATTACATTATTTTTAATCCTTCCGTTTTAAATAAGCTGGTTTTGTGGTAAAGGTAGTTATGAAATATTACAGTATCCGCGGGTGCGAATGTCACTCAAAGGCGAACACGGATGAAGTTTTGTTTTTTTTATATTCATGCATGTCTCCGCCGATTGATTAATGTTTTCTGAAATAACCGATGAAGTTTCTAACTTCTCCTCGCTTTTCGCCGTGGTATTTCTAACCATAATTATAGAATTGGTGTCAATCGCTAGCTAAGTTATTGGTTTATAATGTGTTACTTAGCGTGTACTTTCTATTTCTAACAGTTATATTTCGATAATAAACCTATAAGCCTGTGCTAAGCTTCGAAATTTCATATCTTCAAAACTCCCAGATTCGGATTCGATGTAACTCGAAACTCGAATTTAAAAGTAAAATACTTAAATAATTTAAGTTGGTCTTTGGGGTAAAGTGCTCACCTTAGGATCCAATGTTCGTGGGTTCAAACCCATCTGTGGTCGATGAATTTTTCTTGAACGATAAAAATCCGTAGCGCAGCTTTCTTCGGAGGGGTATTGAAGCTGTTGGTCCCATATCGATTGTGGCATGTAAAACAACCCTGGGAGGTATGTGAAAATACCTTTCCCGGCAAAAATTGGTATACCCTTTCGCTATCGCTCACAGAAATTCTCAAGCGCTGATATAATCAGTCGGTTCAAAAAGTGAACGTTAAATAATGGAATTAACTTTTAAAAAAGCTAGTATGGTTATTTTTAACATAATTAAAGCTAATTATACATTTTGATTTATAATTTCGATTGATTAATTCAACTAACTTAACTAATTTATTTATCAACTCGTTCTTTATATTTTTTGAACAATATTTCTAAGTCTTAACTTCTAATTTATATCCACTCCTTACTTTTAACGTGTTTAGAATGTTTTCTAAAATGTTATATTATAAGTGTTATTTTATAGTTATATCAAAAAGTGACAGCTGGATATATTACATGACCAGACGTATGAATATATAGAAGTAGTATAGCTATAATATAGGCCTAAGTCATTTTCATTATGAAAATTGAACCAAATGTTAAAAACATTCACTTGGTTCTCCGTTGCACCCGTTGTCAGCTGGTAAGATTGTTTTGTCGGGACAAAGAGAAACGGCGAAACTTGATTGCTACTACACAGATAAGTTTTTATCGTCATTCTGTTTTCCTGTCGAACGCTGACTTGATTTACTTCCCCCTCTCTTCACTTTGTTTACCTTTGAGCAGCAGGCGGTGCGAGACATAACTCGGTGCCGTGGCGACCCGCCTTCTGGGGGATTTACATCACTCAAAGAAAAGATAAATTTATTTTGTATTCTTACTAAACTATTTGGGGCATCTGAATGTTAACTTACTAAATGCATTTTTTTAAGTACCGTGTCTTACTACCCGTTCGGGCTATATGCTTATGTACAAAACACGCGGGTCTCTAAAGTTGGAACCCGCCTCGGTGGCGTAGTTGGCTAACGCGCTAGTCGTGTTGAGCCCGACTGCCGAGGACGGGGAGATCGAGGTTCGAATCTCGGTCGGGTGAGCGGGGGGTGGTTTTTCCTAAATGGTTTTCCACTCTCCCTCCACGCAAATGCGGGCTCACTCCCTCTAAATTCAACCTTCCCAATTCCTAATTCATTAGAGTAATTAGTACTTAAGCGTATAACCCGAACGGGTAGTAAGACGCGGTGGTAAATAATAATAATCTAAAGGTGCAGATAGATCGGCAAGTAATCTCGCGCGAGATGCTGTCAGACAGTAGGCCTACTGTCACAAAATGTAAACAGCTCTGCGAGTATATCTCTGATGACTCGCGCAAGTTGTTCCGCGAGACCCACGCTTCCCTGTCCAAACACACTCCTCGCCACTTACGCAAACTCTCACGAAATATTCAGATCATTTCGATATTTTCTGCGAGACGTACGCGAGTTAATTGTCTCTCTCGATGATGCCCGCCTTCAAAAAGGGGAGAGTGATAGTGAAATAAAATCGCTAGTTGCTCTTTATGAGAAAAATGAAGTTTTGTGCGAAGTTTACAGTACAGAGACAGGTTTTAAAAAAACACCAAGACAGACGCTTCACAACTTACAATTCATAGCAAACAAGCGTTCCACCACCCAAGTGGAAATATCTAGAAAGCTGCACAATATATACTCTATTCACGGTAGGAATTACTCTCTGAAAGGTCTTTTTTCCTACCAATATCCTAATATATCATAGATTTCTGGGAGGGAAAAAGGCCTTTCAGAAAACAATTCCTACGCCGAACAGACTTTACGCAGTCAATATATTCAAAAATCGAAGAAAAAGAAGTTAAAAAAAAAGATATACTGGATCCACCCCTTAACCCAGCATTGCCTTTCCTTACGTTTTTTTTCTACTAATAGAATATATTTAGCTTATGAGTGGAACAAACCTTTCTCGAGCAATATTCTCTTCTCAAGTGTAAACAGCTTTGGGAGAACTCTCGACAACAAACCCGCCCGACAGATCTCGCAGCAATCTAACAGACCTGGCCAGCACTCACGCGAGAAATGCCGCCATTCACTAATTGTAGCCTAATAGTTCTCGGAGGTTAAATCTTGGGGGAAAGACTTTATGTCAGCGGTATCCAACCTGAGGGTCGCAATGATTGTAAAAATTTTTTTCTTTATACTGGCTTTTTCGTATGATTTTAGTGATTATAAAAAGGTGTGGAATTTAAAAGATAAATGTAAGCGAATGGAAAGATAAAAACTGTCACGTTACCATTTAGGTTCCTTTTGGCTATCCCAATTTGGTATACCCTGATTTTGGTTGGAGGAAGTTTGGAAATGTCAAACATATTTCTTTGCAGCCAACATTGCTAACATCTCACTATATTATTATTGTTGTTATTTTTATAGGTATTGATAATATCTATCAAAAGTGGCAGCTGCAGATCACATGACTTGACGTATGAATATATTAAAATTGTTTTAGTAACTTTAGTAATTAACTTCTACTGTTCTTCCTACCAAAATTATACTATAGTTTCTTCTTGACAAAGCTTACTTATGGTTGCTAGCATAACATCCAAAAATCCCTCCCGGGCTTGTTGATTCTCCTTTAAGACATCTTGGTCGCGTTAATATAATCATTATATTATAATCAAAACGAGCATTGGTGGACGCGCGAACTTAACGTCACGATCGTTTGTCTTGATAAATGTCGGTGACGGAAGAAGTCAGTATTTTAATTCTGGCCAGGTGTACCGAAGGGTTGGGGGGTAATTTTTTTCATAGACGGTTACTCTTGTTCCATGGAAATATAGGAACATTTCCTCTCGATTATACCCACTCCACTTATGTGGAGATCCCGGATGGGTATTAAAACTCGGTGAAAAAATAATACTTTAAAAACTATGGTAAGTTATCAAGGAGCCGTTATGGTCTTTGAGAGAAAAATTGGTGTAAAAATCTGCAAAAGTTTGGAAACTGCTGCCCTATGTAATTATTGAAGTCTAATACCATAGCTCACTCGGTAGCGTGGCTATCGACTAAGCTAAGGGTGCTGGGTTCGATTCTCGGCATTGCCGAAAAATGCATCATTTGTGACATGTGGGTGCCCTTTCACAGTGATGAATTAACGTCCAGGCGCTGGATGCTGTGTCTGTCCTAGATTTGTTAGAATATGAAGTCTTGTGCTGGTATAATCAGTTTGTTCAGATATCGAACTTTAAATACCTCTAATAAATAAAAATTTGAAAATTCTAAAAATTGTCGTGGCCGACGGCTGTAATAGCTGACCTAAAGGCTGTAGACCTATTTGAACTCGCCCGCGGAGTGAACTCTTTCGAACGGACCAAGTCCCCCCTCGTCTACCTCCCCCCCCCCAACCTTTTTCAAGTATTGTTTTTGTCGAGCCGCGCGTGGCAAAGGGGAGGCGAACCGGCAAAGTATGTTGTCTTGACAGTAAAAACATACCCTTCCTTTCTTTCCTCTGTTGTGACAGTTGTTGTTGACTCTCTCTCTCTCGCGCGTCATTGTCCTCCTTGTCCTGCCAACCGGCGTTGAGAGAGGGGCGTCGTCTTCCATTGTCCTGACTGCGTCTTATGACCTCATTTGAATATCCGCTGTCGGTTCTGAAACAAGGCCTTCTCACTTTTAATAGAAAGCGTTCGGGGTTTTGAACCCTGACCGAGTGTCATCAAATCCCCTACCACCCGACCCGATAGCTTTGAGGTTGGTCCTCCCCCCCTCCCCCACCTTGTCTTGGTAGCCATTCGAGCAGGCAATGAGTTGTTGTTTTTTTGGAGGAAATTTACTCGCATTTGCGTGGAAGGAGAGTGGGTAAAATTATTTGGTAAAAACTCATCTCCGTACACTCGGCCGGGGTCCGAAACCCCGCTCTCCCGTTACTGGCAATAAAGTTCAACAAGAGATTGAAGTTTTTTTTTTTTTTTTAACCATTTGACCATCAATGCATGGCAGGTCCAACAGGGTCCTCCTGTATGCAAGAACGAGACTGAGCGAAGTGGAAGGTGGGATTGTTACAGCAAAGGAAGCCCGTTTTGTAAGGCCTTATTCCGTACAAGATCTCTATTGTATAGTAGTATTTTGGTAGGATAGAAGGCCTTAGAGAACGGTAGTAGGAAGTACGTTCTGAAAGGCCTTTTATCCTACCAAAATACTACTGTGCAGTAGGGTTCCGGTGCGAAACAAGGCCTTCCAGAACGGGCTTATTATCAAAATCAGGATATAGATAGGAAATCAACACATCTTCTTCTCTGCTCCACCTTCTGTTTATCTCAGCCCCGTTCTGGTTTACGTCTCTGGTTCCTATTAACTACCTTTCTCACTCACTCCCTCTTCCCTCTTTATCAACCCGCTGATAACTCTTTGCCGTGTGAACCCGCCCCCCCATTAACGTTCATTTTTAGTTGTATCGATCTTGTTGAATATCGCCCGGAGGGCACAACGTTTCGGTACTGTGTCAAGGTCTGGCGAGGTCGTGGCTGGAAGGAAGTGGCTTTGGAAGGTTCCACCCTTCCCATGTCCTGATTAGATCTTGCTGCGACCCGGACAGCCAACTTCCAGAGGAAATCAAACTGTTTTAAGGAGGTGGAATAGTCGATCACACATTCATAAACGCCGGAAACCAAGTGGGCTTATAACGTTTTTTGGTCGGAGCAGTAGGAGAACAAACAGGGTAGGAGGAAAATATAAATGCCAATATTATTATCAGCCCCGCGTATTACCACCCGTTCGGGTTATACGCACTTACGCTAACGTGTAATGGTAGGGTGATTGTGAGATGAAATGGATGACCTACAGCTTAACGTGGGATCCGAACCACGGTGGAGGCCTGGCATTCCACACATTCACAAGTTGTGATTAATACACGTCTTGTCAGAGTTGAAGGAAGGGTTTGGCAATCAGATAAATCTGTGCCGGTACCGAGGATAGAACCTCGGACCCCCGGCACAGAAGTCTCACACCTTACCCCTAGACCGCCAGGTCACCTCCAAATTATTATTGTTATTTTACATGTAGCGATTATATCAAGTGACTGCTACAGATAACATGACTATATGTATGAAAATGTGAAGGTAGATTGAATATTTTAAACATTTTAAGTAATAAATATTAAGAGAATACTTCCATCGCCCACTCGAAAAAGCAGTTGAATCATCCCTTTTCCTTTTTTTACATCCACTACTGTTTCTAACCTGTAGCCTGGTTATATTTTTTTTATTCAAGCTATATATTTTCCATTATCAGCTTTCTAGGCCTGTCGTAGCTTCATATAATCTAACCTAAGACTAGGACAGCCACAACATCCAGTCCCCCAGTCGTTAATTCATCAATGAGAAAGGGTAAATCCACATTTCACCAATGATAAATTTTTCGGCCACGTCAGGAATCGAGCCCGGGACCCATAGCTCAGAAGACAGACACGCTACCGACCGAGCTAAGGTGTCGGATAGTAGAATCACTCATGCAAAACTAAATTTATATTTACCTATCTCTCACCTAGATTACTTTAAAATCAATAAAACAGTACAAAACACGTTCAATGTTTGTTTTTTTCCCCGTTAGAAAAAAAAACACCTACAGTTTAATTTAAAATTTCTCGCAAGCTGTTGTTTGATTTTTTTTTCAGCCTCGGACTTAACTCTGGAAAATATTATATCTGGGTGTGTAGGAGGGCGAGGGGAAGCCAAGTTGACGTCACTGTTCAGAACTACGGAACGGAAACCCGCACAAGCTAAACCGCCCAACCCTTCAATCCGCGGGGTTGTAAGAAGTTGTGGCGCCAGAAGGGGAAGTACCTAATAACTTTAGGGAAGCAGTAGGCAACATTGCAGTCTTCTCTCTCCTCTGTTCCTCTACAATAGACAGACAGACAGACAGACGTCGATCTTGGAGACGTTCATTTAAGTTGGGTCTCGGGAGAAGTTGTGGGAGGGGCCCCTCAAATTGGCCCGTCTCTATTTGGGAGCCCGAGGGGATTGTGGTGTTTGAACTCTTCAAACTTATGTGAGGAGGGTACTTGTAAGTTCCATGCCCCGAAATGAAAGACGAGGGCCCCTCGTTGCTGCTCGAATTTATTTTATTGCTTTCATTTTTAAAGAAATGTTTATATTAGCACCGTGTTTTTACTACCCGTTCGGGTTATACGCTCATGAACTAAATACTGTTTTAGGGATTGGGAAGGCTATATTTAGAGGGGTGTACCCGCATTTGCGTAGAGGGAGAGTAGATAAACATTTTGAAAAAAAAAACCTTAGTACACGCGACCAAGATTCGAACCTCGATGGATGTTATGTCTGTTCTAGATTTAAGTTGGTTTATAAGTCGTGGGTTGATATAATCAGCCGGAGGGGATCTGGTGGTCTAGGGGTAGGTCTTCTGTGTTAGGTGCCCGGGGTTCAAACCCCGGTCCCGGCACAGATTTATCTGATTATCAAACCCTTCCTTCACCTCTGGCAAAGTGTGTGCTTTCACGCTTTGTGAATATGTGGAATCCCAGCCCCCACACCGTGGTTCGGAACCTACGTTAAACTCTGCTTTCCACCAACATCATTCTCACGGATCATCCTAACATCTGGGGATAATGGAACTCGCCTTAATGGTGCCCAACCTCAGAAATGAATTCCTCCATACGCCAGGAGAGCAGAGGTAAGATAAGGTCAATAATACCCCATAATCAGTCGATTCAAAACGTGCACGATAGAGATAAATACCTCTAATAAATTGGCGGGGGGAGGGGATGAGTTGTCCGTAAAATTTGGAAAAACCGGTAGAATTTTATGATTTTTACCTAGCCAGCCTGACAAACACGAAGAAATTTTAACTTCTGGATCGTGATAGTAAACGAGTAATATAAGAACCTCCGTACGGGGGTTCCCCACAACTGCTTCATTCTGTGATTCATATGTGGCGTGGCCTGGGGTCGTTTTGAACACGTGGTGGACGCGATAGTTATTTTCCTAGTGACGTAAAAGGTGGTGTGATGTTTATAGCTTGGGAAATATTGCCCACGTAATGTGGCCTTGTGACACAACCTGTACTAAGTTTACGCCTCTATGTAGACAGCACGCTTCTATAATACATCTCGACCATACACGTATAGGAGTCGTCGGTTCAATTCCTGGTGGGGATAAAAGATTTATTTATATTGATAAAATAGCAAAACTTTAATGTTTAGTATTGCGCGTCTGGGTTTCAACATTTGTAGTCCAGTTTGTGGACAGATTATCAAGTACTGATGTACTGTTGTCCAGGGTACGCCTGAATGTACTGATCGTACATCCTTTCCGAACTCCGTGTCCCGATGAGACGAGGTGATGGTGAATATGATGATGTGTAACCAGTGGAAACACAACCCTACTTAAGCATAATCAGCTTTATTTTGGTGGACGTTGGTGTGATTCCCCTTTCGGGAAAAAAATATCTATGGTACTAATCGGGATCGAACTCGAGACCCTTAGACTTATAGCCAGATGCCCAGACCACTAACCACGGAGCCAAGTAGGCCTAGCTATTAAATTTGTTAGGTACTTTTATAGC
This sequence comes from Timema genevievae, assembly GCA_902155825.1. Classification (NCBI taxonomy): domain Eukaryota; kingdom Metazoa; phylum Arthropoda; class Insecta; order Phasmatodea; family Timematidae; genus Timema; species Timema genevievae. Next base: position 15,158 of record CABFWO010004719.1, read on the forward strand.
CGCATCTAAGTGATATTCTTTAAATTGAATTATTATTATCACTTCTTACTAACCGTTCGGGTTATACGCACTTACGCTAATGTGTAATGGTAGGGTGATTGTGAGATGAAATGGAGGACCTACAGTTTAACGTGGGATCCGAACCACGGTGGAGGCCTGGCATTCCACACATTCACAAGTTGTGATTAATACACGTCTTGTCAGAGGTGAAGGAAGGGTTTGGCAATCAGATAAATCTGTGCCGGGACCGAGGATTGAACCCCGGACCCTCAGCACAGAAGTCTGACACCTTACCCCTAGACCACCAGGTCACCCATTAAATTGAAAAATGGCAATTGGACACGGGAATCGAACCCGGGAGTCCTATCTCAGTAGCTAGACTTACTACCTATTGAGCTGAGTTGTATAAAACTGCGGGTCTTATTTTTAGTCCAGTCTCGGGTGTTGACCAATCTCTCAGGTTGAAATAACAAGCGGCTCAATCGTATCGGTGTTTGCACGCTCTAACGCGTCTCTCTAGAGTTGGACCGCCATTTCCGCGGAGGTTGGATTCTAATCTTGGTCGGGTGTTTTTTTTTTCCCCTAGATGATTTCCTACTCTCTCTCCACACGAATGCGTGTACATGTCCTGAAAATTTTACCTTGACTCATTCCTACTTTACTAGCAAAGTTAATATAGTAAACGTATGATCCAGATTTTTTGTAAATCCCACAAGCCCTTCATTTATAGGATTGTCAACGATATCGATTTATTTACAAAACCATCAGTATATCGATCTTTTAACTTATCTATCGCCTGATTTGGTAGCCACGTGATGTCATGTTAGACTAGACTGCCGATGACAAGGAGATTGGAACTCGAAGCTTGGTAGGGTAAATGAGGGTGGTTTTTCCAAAATAGTTTTCCACTCTTCCTTCACGCTAATGCGGGTACACTTCCTCTAGATTCAATCTTGCTAATCTCTAGCTCATTTTCGTAATATGCGTGTATCCCGAACAGGTAGTAAGACGCGGTACTAACGTACGTCATGTCGTGTTTAGATTAATTTATCGATATATTTCATGTATCGTAACCTTATTGTAGTCGTCTTTTTCATTGACTTTTTTCCCTATTTTTTATTAAACTTTCAAACAACATATGGTTGTTAAGAGTTTGCCCAGACCAATACAATTAAATACTTCGAAAACAATCGATCTATCTTAACTTTTGAAATGTATCTTGCAATACATCGATATGTTAGCTAACATTCCATTCTTTATTCTTATATACGACTCGACGTGCTTGTGAGGTGTCGACAAAGACGTCATAGAGGAGTGGCCGGATGGACGTATGTGTCCCCCTCCCTCCTCATTTCGTCGAATGACCCCTAAAGATTTTGCGTGGGGGAAAACACGCGTGTTGTTTTGCTGTCATCGGGTGTAAATATTGGGATGACGCGCACGCAGTTGCCGAAGGTCGTCGGTTGATCACAACAGGTCGCTCTGGGAGTTTCGACTGTCCTTTCATTTGTCTCGTGTCTCTCAGTCTGATCAGCTGGCATGATTTTTTTATATACTGTGATTCTGGCAAGGGGTGGACGCCAGCCTGGCCTCCGCGGATGAACTTTGTGCGCATGTGTTCGGTCATCGCCGACCGCGTCTTGGCTTGGTGAGTGTTTGCCGATCTGTTTACTGTTGAGAGGAGTCTTCACTCCTGCATTTTAATTGAATGATGTCAACCGGCACCTTGGTGTATTGGTCAGTACGCTTGGCTACCAATCTAGGGGCCCCAGGCTTGATTCCTGGCTGGGACCATTTATTTTTTCCGAAGGGCTAGTTGGATTATCCTTACGGTCACCAGGGTCTGCACACTTATTGGTTTTTTTCCCCCTTAAGTCTATACTTTATAAAGGTTTGTTGTGAATTGAACCCAGTTGTGGATAAAACATGCGAGTGTCTCTACCAAAAAGGGGGCGTATACCCACGATCTGTTCGTTTTTTCTTGAGACACGTCGTAGGTAAGGGGGAAACACTTGTCAGATGAGCTAAGGATTTTTGTTGGGTTTTTTTTGTTGGTTTTTTTTTTTACGTCAACGTCGCCTTTTGTCGCAACGACATTTGATGGATTCTTGTGGTGAGTTTTATATATATATATATATATCACTTGATTGGACGGAGAGTTCTCCAAGGGTTGCTGACAGGAAGAGATTGATTCAGTGCGAGACGGCAAGCATTCTGCGCTTTTCAAAATTTGATGGCGGAATGTTCGGCGTGTTGGAAGCTAAGAGCTATAAAGTAAAATGTGTTTTTCTTTGAAACTTTGTATGTCCACTCAAAATAGCCCATTCTTGCAATAAATTGGAGTGTCGGTGACTGGAAGATTGGTGTTTGGATCCCGGGCGGTTGTGCTGAGGGATTTTCCCCCCCTAAATGGTTACTTACTCTCCTTAAACGCAAATGCGAGCACACTTTCTTAAATTTTTACCTTACTCGTCTCTATTCCAATAGAGTAGTTATCAAGAGCGTGGATCATTTCTGATTAAACATTAATGGAGATAAGGAGTTAATAGAAGTCCTTAATACTGAACATTGTTGAATTATTAAATGATATTTGGATAAAAACTGAATTGAAAGGCCGTTTTTGACCATTTTAGAATGTCTTCACAGATAAACACTGTGCATAAATTTTCATTCTGTCAAAATAGGGACAAACTGTAGTTATAAACAAGAAACTTTGTCGCTTTTTCCCCCATAGTCATCGTGGGAAATGTCGAGTAATCATTCAAATACGAATGCACTGCACACATTTCTGGGATTTTTTTGGTTTTTTCTTTTTACTGCCATGATGCACGCTCTTAAGTACCCGTTTGGGTTTTACGCATATATAAGAGCGGCCATCATAAGATCGGCCGATGAACTCTTTGAATAAAGAGCGCTGCTCGTTTTGTTCCAAACCTGGAGAATGGGTGATGCTGCGTGAAGCGTGTGTTTGTTATCCATTACTTCAAGACGTAGAAAAAGCGAAAGTTGTTATGTCTCTCTGACCTCTCATCCGCTGTTGCGTAAGGTTCATTACGCACCATATGTGGGTAGGAAGAGTCGAGTGCTAACCTCCTGGTTCCCATGAATGTTCTAACTCTTTTACCACCTGTTGTTTAATTGAAATCCTTCCACTGAATCCTCGCCGGTAGATTACTTTATTTTCGGGTATCTACAATTAACTTTCTAAAAAACTCATCTGTCTCTTCATCTTATGACTTGACAATCTCCCGACCCGATTAAGTGGCCAAATGGTCTAAGAAGTCACTCTTGTAATACCTGAAGACTGGACCGCTGATGACGGGCAGATTGGAGGTTTGAATCCATGTCGGGTACGTAATGAGGGTGGTTGTCTCATAATAGTTATCCACTCTCCCTCCGTGCAAATGCGGGTACAGTTAGGTTACTCTAAATTCTATCTTCCCCGTCCCTAGTTTAAATTAGTATAAGTATACCCCAACTCTCTTACGAATGGACATATTTTACACTTGTAATAATAATGTAATATATTTATGTTGATTGAGAAAATGCATGTATTAATTTCTAAAAGATGCTCCAAATATGTCCATTTGTAAGAAAATCAACGTACAAAATAATATACGTGTAAACCGCTTCGGTGGCCGCATGGTCTAACGCGCTACTCTCGCAATAGACTAGACTGCCGATGACGGGGAGACTGAGGTTCGAATCTCGGTCGGGTGTACTGAGTTTTTTTTCCAAAATGGTTTTATACTCACCCTCCACGCAAATGCGGGTACACTTTAAATATAACCTTCCTAATCATTGACACCACTAGTGTAATTAATACTTAAGCGTATAATTCAAACGGGTAGTAAGACGCGGTGCTCAAAAATAATCCGGACAACCTGAACGTGTAGTGTGATACGCGTTGACAAAAAACAATCTTTTTTTACGGTCAACATTGACAACATTTTACCATATTATTAGTGTTATTTGATAGGTTTTGGCAATATATATGAAAAGCGAAAGCTGTAGATTACAATTTACATCACTTGACGTTTTACAAATATAAACTTTGTTTTATTAACTTTTGTTACTATTATTATTATTATTATTAGCATCGCGTCTTACTACCCGTTCGGGTTGTACGCACTTACGATAATGTTTAATGGTAGGATGATTGTGAGATGAAATGGAGGACCTAAAGTTTAACGTGGGATCCGAACCACGGTGGAGGCCTGGCATTCCACACATTCACAAGTTGTGATTAATACACGTCTTGTCAGAGGTGAAGGAAGGGTTTGGTAATCAGATAAATCTGTGCCGGGACTGAGGATTGAACCCTGAATCCCCAGCACAGAAGTCTGACACCTTACCCCTAGGTCACCCGATTTGTTACTGTTAAAAAATGTTCTAAGATCAGACACATACGCCAAATTTGATGTTGCATTGTCAACAAATTTTCATTTATCTGAGGTATTTAACGTGCACTTTCTAAACCGACACTACTTATAAACTAACCTAACTCTAGAACAGACACAACACCCAGCCCCCAGTCTTTAATTCATCACTGTGAACGGGGAAACCCACATTTTCACATATGTTCAATTGTTTCGGCCATTCCAGATATCGAACCCGGGAACCTCAGCTTAGTGGACAGACACGTTACCGACTGAGATAATTGTCAACAAAGATCCTTTTGCGTTATGGGTAATCGCATGAGGTTTACTTAACGCTCAACCCCATTAGTCAATCCTCCGTGCATCGGTACACTAATCTTCAAGACAAAGTGTTTGGTGTTATATTCCTGTTTCCAATACGAGCCGTGCCCTCACTATCGGAACAGCTGTTCGCTCGACAGTCCCAGATAACACGCCCTCCTTTCTGTCGACTCAGGTAGGTGACTAATGTCGGATGAGTCAGTCAAAGAGAGAGGTTTTTTTGTTTGGGTTTACGCGGTCACGTACCGCGCCTGCGCAATGTACGACGGGACAACGCTGATTATGCACTCCTCGTGCCGATTATCAACAAAGTTGAATACTTTAATTAGAGTAGTGACTCTTTGAGTGCTATAGGTTATTATTTTATCAGTTGAGTATGAACGGAATATATAATTTAAAGTCTGATTTTCATAGGAAGACCATTATTTGAAAATCGGAAACGTATGCTGCCTTATTATCGGAAATAAAAATATTACAAGTTGTGTTTTACATTCTTAGTTCGTTCAATTAATAATGTAATTATACATGTTGATGATTTGAATAGCCAAGCTAGTATATGTGTTGGTCATATTATTATTATTATATTATTATTATTATTATTATTATTATTATTATTAGCACCGCGTCTTACTACCCATTCAGGTTATACGCACTTACGCTTATGTGTAATGGTAGGGTGATTGTGAGATGAAATGGAGGACCTACATTTTAACGTGGGATCCGAACCACGGTGGAGGCCTGGCATTCCTCACATTCACAAGTTGTGTGTAGGTCATAGCCGCGTCTAAGTATCACATTCTTTAAATTGAAAATTGACACCTCGGCACGAGAATCGAACCTGGGACTTTTGTCTTAGGGCACCAATGCCGATTTCCACACGTCCATCACAGATTATGACTTAAAATATTATTGTAAAGGGTCCTTGGGCACGGGACTCCTGGGTAGTTCAGTGGTTGGAGCACTGGAGTACTAAGCCCAAGGTCCTGGGTTCGATTCCCGGCATTGTCGAAAAATTTATCATTGGTGAAATGTGGGTTTGTTTACCCTTTCACGGGGGTGAATTAACGACCGGGGGACTGGATGTTGTGCCTGTCCTAGTCTTAAGAGGCCACCATAGTACTTTAAAGATATACCGAAACATGTGCGTCTTATTGATTCTAATTTATCAGCAATTAGTAGGAGTACGTTAAAAAAAAAAGATCCAGCAGATTTAAGAGTGTTTCTTGGATTTTATGGTTCTATTTTTTTGTTTTTTATATCAGCAATGAGAGAAAAAAGTCAATTGTTAAAAAATATATTCATTTTATTAGAGAAGTATGGAGAACTAAATTAAAACCATAGGCTCCTAGCTATGAGCTGTGAAATTAAGATTTCGTGATAAAATCCTGTGCTCACAACACAAGAACTTATAAGTTGGTATTTCTTAAGGTGCGGTGTTAGTGAGCGCGAGTTTAGTGCATTAATTTTGTAGTTTTTATAGCATAAACATTTTTGTCCAAAATAAATCAAGTATTTCTTCTATAGAAACATAGAGTTTAGTTTTATTCACATGCTAATCTCAACAGTTGTTGAATATATGTTATGAGCATGGCGGCATTTGGTGACAAACTTTTTAAATGTTTTTAAAAGTTGTCATTAAATTCCAAGACACCCTTGACAGATATTCAACAACTGTTGATATCACCATGTGAAGAAAACTAAACTCTAGGTTTCTATAGAATAAATATTTGATTTATATTGGACAAAAAATGTTTATGCTATAAAAACTACAAAAATACTTCCCTAAACTAACGCTCACTAGCACCCCACCTTAAGGTTCTTTCTACCAAAATATTTCTCACTACGTGACGTGCGATGCTGCTTCCCTTGCCTTTCTACAAGACCCTACTTCCGGGATCCGGCAGATGTCACATCGGTTACACGTTCTGAACGGTTCCAGCGCCCCGGCCTTGTAAAGAACCGCTTGGAACCCAAGGGACAAACAGTTTATTTAGAAAAGTGCGCGTGGAGGGAAGCCCGGCGCTAGAGGTGATGAGTCCAGTGAACTGTTGCCGGCTCATTATACTGCCAGTGACCTACTTGTACTTGCATCGGGGTAGGATCGATAACTGCCACCGCGGCATGAATGACTGACTGCGGGGCTCGTGCAAGTGTGTGTACACACCCTGCCGGACATGTGGGGTAATGTGGTACTGACATGTGTATAGTGGCGGCTCTCTAACTACAGTAGTGATAGATAGGTACTGACGTGTGTATAGTGGCGGCTCTCAAACTACAGTAGTGATAGATAGGTACTGACGTGAGTATAGTGGCGGCTTTCTAACTACAGTAGTGATAGCTACTGACGTGAGTATAGTGGCGGCTCTCTAACTACAGTAGTGATAGATAGGCACTGACGTGAGTATAGTGGCGGCTCTCTAACTACAGTAGGGATAGGTACTGGCGTGTGTATAGTGGCGGCTCTCTAACTACAGTAGGGATAGGTACTGACGTGAGTATAGTGGCGGCTCTCTAACTAGTGATAGATAGGCACCAACATGTGTATAGTGGTGGCTCTTGAACCACTATATATGTGTATAGCCCAAATTGATAGTAAGACGCGGTGCTTAAAAAAAGAGTAGACTATTGAAATTCCCCTCTTAAAACACCCGGACAAAGGTATCAATCTAGCCTGGATCGTCGATGATGGGGAGGTTTTTGTTTGAATCTCGGTGGGATTTATCACTCTCCCTTCACGCAAAGGTGGGTACTTCTCCTCCCAAATCTGCTTTCCTCGTCCCTATCCCATTATTGTGAATATGCTGACGTGGTGTAAAAACAAACAAAAATGTTAATCCCGCTGGTGGTTTTATATTATTTCATCGCGGTGACCGTTATTACGAAACGACCGTGAAGTCTTTTCATAACTGCAGTGCACCGGATTTAGTTTACGGAACGGAAAGCTTTGAGCCAAAATAAAATCAATATGTTTTTTTTTTATTGGGATCCCGCCCGAGGTCTTATGGCAATCCCCAACCGTCGTAACATTCACGCGTTTCGTTTCGTTTCGTTTGATCTCCTCTTCAAGGTCCTTCACGGCTTTTTGTACCCGGCACGCCCGGAACAAAATGGAATATAAATCCTTCGATCCTCTTCCTCTCTTCATGAAATTGAATGGAATGGGCCAGTTTCATATGCGAAACTGGCCCATTCCATTCTGGTCTAGGTAGGTGTCGTCCTGTGTTTAGTATAACGTCACACTTGAGGCGTACTAAGTTTGGCAGTTGCTGGCATTGACAGAAAGTCACTATTCAATATAGCTGTAAAAATTGACACCAACTTTCGAAAGCGGTACTACTTTCTCTAGCATATGAATTGACGTTTGATCATATAAATCTGTGTAAAGCTTCGAAATTTCAAATTCTAATATATCCTATAATCGGATTCAAGGAAATGTAATTTTAAATTCAAATCTAAAACCCAAATATAGAGACTCAGAGATTCATTATTAAAATGTAATAAACACTTTAATCATTAATATTTTATGTAAGTCATTTTGGTCGATATTTACAGTTTATTTTGATGAATATTCTTTAAACGGGTTTTTTATGATGTTTTTATTATTATTGATTTAAAAACGCAATTTAGCTTAGTACTTGATTTGAAAAAAACCTACTGTTTTTTAGAACGAAATTTTTCCAAAGTAAAATCATTTGAGTAACATTTTGAACTGTCAAAATACTTGGGGTGATTTGAATTTTATAGTTTGGACACCGTGGGAAGAACAGTAATTTTCATATATTCATACAACAAGCACCCACTTCGGTGGCTGCCTGGTCTAACGCGCCACTCTCGCAATGGACTAAACTGCCGATGACGGGGAGATCAAGGTTCGACTCTCGTTCGGGTGTACTGAGGGTATTTTTCCCTAAATGGTATTCCACTCTTCCTACACGCAGATGCGGGTACACATTCTTTAAATATAACCTTAAAAATCCCTAAAACCATCAGAGTAATTATAATTAGTACATAAGCGTACAACCCGAACGGATAGTAAAACGCAGACTAAAAACAACCCAACCCATGCTATATGCAGATGTCACTTTTTATTATATATTATCAATACTTATAAAATAGCACTAATAGTTTTGTAAAATGAAATCACTTTTGTCTGAAAAAAGTTTGTATTTTCTACGGTTTAAAAAAAAAAGAAAATTGGTCTGTATGCACCCACTCTTCCCAACCTGGTTTCCTCGGCGCCTTGAATGTAGGCAACTCTGCGTGATGTGGCGTATGACTGGTTTCCAACACGTTTTTATCGTCGGTCGTGGAAACTTGGCGGGTGGCGTCACTCTCCTGCCAGGCTGTATTTGTGCCAGTAGTACCAGGAAGTGCTGGCCGGCCCACTTCCTATATTCGCTCGGGCTACACGAAACATTTTTCAAATGGATCTGTAAGATGATGTCGGTAGTCAGTCACAAGGTTCAAAGGCGTCAGGCTCCCGATCAAATGTGACGTCACCCGTCACTGTGGCGTGGTTGGCTAGCGCGCTAGTTTCATGTTCAGCTAGACTGTCGAGGACAAGGAGATCGAGGTTCGAATTTCATTCAAGTGAAATGGGTGAGGTTTACCTAAATGGTTTTCCACCCTCCCTCCACGCAAATGCGTGTTCACTTCCTTTAAGTCAACCTTCCAAATTCCTAATCCATTAGCGTAATTAGTACTTAAGCGTATAACCCGAACGGATAGTAAGACGCGGTGCTAAAAAAAAGATTTTTTTTTATATAGCAATTTAGTCCACTACTCTATAATATAGGACTACTATTTACACAGCTAAAACGATTGATATGGCCAGCAGAAACAAAAGCAGCATAATGGTTAGCAATCTAAGGAAGTACTAACTACAGTCATACAAAAATTAAATGAATTCATATCGAACCATTCACTTTCTAAGGTTTCTGCATCTATTTTTAGTTAGTAGGACAAAATAATAATATATGACTGATAAAATAAATATTTGATTTATGTTTCTCCCAAGTTTAATTCAAATCGTCCAGTTATAAAAAAAATAGTCATCTTCAACCCAGCTAATATGGGTCACCACAGCAAATTAATTATAAAATATTCGGGCTCCAATAAAGTGGTATTTGTTTGCTTGGATTCGTTCAGTTAATATTAAGAACATTTTAAAAAAATTATTTACATTTTGATACAATATGTGGTATTGCAACTGAGGATTGACGTCAAATATGTTTGTTTCCAAGGGCGTAGAAAGTGGGGGAGGGTCCTGGGGGTCTGGATCCCCTCTGGAATGTGTTTGTGTAGCTTGAGTACCTGGATTTCCTCCAACCTCTTTTTCAACACACCTACTTACGCAAAGCCCTATTTTGTAACCATGAATATTTTGAAACCATTTACAAAATTTGAACAGCATCGCATTACTAGTTAGTACAGTGTTGATGGTAGTGTTGGTATTTGTTTTTGGAGAAAGGATTCAGTATTATAATACTAGTGGCTTGTTGGTTGTTGCTAATTTAATAAATATTAGTGTTAGTTGATAATTATATAAAAATATCAAGATATGCTTGACACCTGGCTTGTAAAAGAACCACCAGCAGAGGAATCAAAAGAGGTGAGATTTTTATTATTAGCTGTACTCCCCCAAATTTCACAACCAGTTCGGTTACTTTTACTTGTACTAATTACGCTATTGTTGTATGAATGTTATGGGTCTACCTGTGAGTAGAGATGAAAATTTTCCGTGAAATTTTGAATCGGAAAAGAATTTAGAGGAATTGCACCCGTGAGAGTGGAAAACTATTAAGGTGTGGCAGAAGGGAGCGCAAGAATTTTTACCGTTTTTATAGAATAGAAACTTGTTGGCAAAAATAAATCAAATATTTCTCCAGTAGCAAGATAGAGCTTAGTTTTCTGCACATTCTAAGATCAACAGATCTTGAATATCTGTCAAGGATGTCCTGGAATCTTGTCAAAACTCTTTAAATAATGAGAGAAAGTTTTGACAAAATTCCAAGACACCCTTGATAGATATTCAAGAAATGTTGATATTAGCATGTGCAGAAAACTAATCTCTATGTTGCTACTGGAGAAATATTTGATTTATTTTGGCCAAAAAAATTTTATGCTATAAAAACTGTAAAACTACTCGCGCTCCCTTCTGCCGCACCTTATGGAAAAAAACAC
>CABFWO010004719.1:44540-59487 GCA_902155825.1 Timema genevievae
TCTTGTCATGTGAGAGCTGCGTGTGGCTTTATTAACCAGTAGACTTTGGACTGGTGAACGTTATGTTTGCTCGGTGCGTTAGGTTCAATGTCCTGGCGAATAAATGATTGTGTTGGGTCTTTGTTATAGTCTTAACTCTTCTTAAAAGGTTTACTTGATTAAAACAAACCTCCTTTCTTTATTTTTTTTTTTAAATTCGAAAGTATCCAACTATTTTTCGTTTTTGTTTAGAATAAAATTTTCTTAGTGGGGTTTATAGTGATGACAGTTTATATATATAAAAAAAAATTTAAACTGATTTTGTCGGCTTAGTTGAAGTTGTTTATGAATTTTTTTTATTTTTTATTAATATTTTAGTTGTGTATTAGTTCAAAGGATCTAGAGACCAGTAGAAAGGGTGTGTATAAGTTGATTGGTTGTTGTTCTTTTGTTATAAAAAAAAGTAGATATTGAAAAGTATTATAGTGTTGTAAGATTTATTTTTAATCGAGTTTTATTATTTCTTTGTTGTATAAACAATTTTTCTTATTAACATATAAAAAAAAATTAACAGTAGATCATTTCTATCGTAAAAAGTTAGCTCTTCAGTTTGGGGTTCTTGACTATGATCCAAGAGTCCGGTGATTTTAATTTTCGCAGTGTAGTTTATTCTCTTCTCTCTTGGCGATCGCTCATAGAGTTTTCTTAAAATTGAACCCTCATCCAAAACCCTTTGGTTTGCTATTCAAGCCGCTAATAGCCAGTCACTGAAAAAAATCTTATATAAACATTATTTGCCATTGAAATTAAATATTATATATCATATATTTATAAGATTGTTACTGTAACGTTTCTCATCACGGAAATATTTTATTACTATTCATTCAGAATATATATTTCAAGAAAACCGTTGAAGTTTTTAATCAGTTTCAATTAATACGCTCTGCTTCGTATTCTGACCTTGGTGGTTATAAACTCTTTTGGTGTGTACATATCTATCTCCAGACTACAGTAATTAATATACAAAACTGATTCTGATTAATTAATTGAGCCGCTTGTACTTTTTATGTTTGTTTTTACTGCTTGTGTGCTCTGTCTATATTAAGAATTAAATTCTTGTCACAAAACATTTCTTAAAAGTATTTACAAAATGTTATCAAACTTTTTGTCATTCTTTCGTGTATGCTATTTTAACTTAAAAATTGGAAAAATTAAAACCCTTTTAACTTTTACTCATAAATGTTTATGATGTTTTGACTGTACCTATTTTCTTTAAATTGATACAAAGAAAAAAAATATTTACAGGCGATGACCAATAAAACCTCGCAGAGTAACTTTGATTTGAATCCGGATGAGGTAGAAATTTGGTATTCCACTGATGCAAAAGCTGATTAGTTAGGAGTTATTTGGAGTTCCTTATAAGTATAGTCCCTGACACTCGTAACCCCACTCAGATATTAGGTGCCTGAAAACAAAAAAACAATAATTAATGTAAATATAGTGTAGGTATGTGAATGAGCGTGTAATTCCGTGTACTGGAAGTGATCGATCACCTCTGCACGCGTATTCATTCCTATCCAAAGCTTTTGTGGGAAATTTGTTTCCTCTATCTTATTTATTTTAAATTTATTTAAAATGCATATCTTTCACCAAGCTTTTTGAGTTTCTACTTTCATCGAGTGGCTTATGTAACTTAATCAACCTCAATATTTTTACCTTTGCCATGTTTAGTTTCCATTTTAATATCCTACATGTCGTGCTCAAAATATATATTTTTGTGATTGGAAACATTAGTTATCTGTGTTACTAGGTTTTAGGTTTGTCCAACTTAGATATATAATTTTATTATTTTATTTCTGTTCTCTGTTGTAGTGATAATAGTTTTAATTGCTTAATGTATTTTTTTTATCGGCGAAAAAAAAAAGCCTTGTTCTTAAATACATGTTAACTTTATTTAACCTAGTTTTTATATAACACTACTAGTGCACTTTGTGAATTGGAACAAGAAGGATTGTTCGAGTAACAGATATAGTTTTTAGGTTTTTTTGGGAATTTGTTGAGTGTTGCTTAGCAATGAACCTAATTGTGCCTGCGAAATGGAGCGTTTCAAATATTTGATACTTAAAATTTTGAATTGGTGCTGCTTAGATCTAAAAAAAAAAAGTTTTGGTTTATTTGCTGGAAACTAAATTTAATTTTAAACTTTAATCTTTTACTACTTTTTAGATTTATTTTTATGTCATTTGAAACAATTGAGTTTATCTGTATTACCGGTTTGTGATTTAATTTGTATTCTTAGGCACTTATTTCATTGGGGATTTAACTAAATTATTAAGATAAGAAAAACTTTATCTTTTATTCCATTCACCTCACACGGCTGTGCCACCTTAGTTGTGACTTTTCTATCCTATCCCGCACTTGTTCCTCCTTAACTATTCTTTTGGCCCTCTCATTTCTCATCTTAATCCATTCTTGTCACTCCTATAAGAGTGACTTTTACCTCTTCAGGAAACAATCTCAATTTCAGTCATAAATCCTAGCTTTGCTGGGAATCGAACCTGGAACCTATTAACTTAATCTTAATACAGACATTTCACTGACTGAGCTAATGTTGTTTTAGTTGTTTGTAACTGTTAGTTTCTGGCTGTAAACCATTACTTTAGTGTGACGTGCTCGAGTGACTTAAACTGATTCAGGCCTCCTCCCATGTTGTCAGCTTACAAAGTACACAAGTGTTGTGAACTTTGGTTTTTTATTGGTTATACTGGATGAGTTTGACGTGAATGTGGATGGGATGTTTTACAAATAATTAAGATGTTTTAAAAAAAATGTGCATTCTTGGTTTGTTTTTTTTGTAACATATTGCTATCAGATATTGGAAAAACAAAATAACACTATTTATCATTTTATTTTAGCTACTTCGTGATAAATTTTTGAGCACCACTTCCTGTATTTATATAATTTTTCGAGCACCACTTCCTGTATTTGTTGTCCTTTGTAAAATATATATATATATGTAGGAAGTTTTGTGACTGTTATACCACCAAAGTTGCGGTATTTAGGTTGGGGCCAAAGCATTTTTCAAAAAAGCACTTGCAAATAATTTTCATCCTGAGTTATATTCATTTTCAATTTTATATGGAGAATCTTTCTTAAGAATAGCTATATTCTAGTATGTGAATAGTTACATGAACACCTTCTCACTAAAGTGTACATCACTAGCTAGTTTACGAGTAATCACAATGATTTTGTAATTGAAAAACTGTACTTGCTACGATTGCAGTTCACCAAGTCGAATCTCACTTGATAATCTCATGGCTACTTTAGATATCTTGGAAGTTATTTGTTTTGTAAAGCCTGAGTTACAAGGATGAAGTCTATCATGTTTATCATCATCATCATCATCATCATCATCATCATATAGTACTGTCTCCATCGTCCTCCCTCCCTCAAGCATTCTTCCTTCTTCCATTTGCTCACTTCACTTTACTTTGCTTGTTTCACATTAGTGTAGCTTTTAAGATAGGGCAATAGTTTAGTTTGTAAAGGTTAAGGCGGCTATCTTTCATCTTAACATGACAAATTACACTATGGACCTATATTATAAGCTATGCCATAGCGGAACAATTCAAGGTAAGCTGGCTACCTCTCAGCCTAAATGGAGTGCAAGCTGGTATACACTTAATGCCTAGTAATTGTTACCCTTAGTAAAGAAGCCTCTGTTTTCTTAACTTGCATAAAAGGTTAGCTATAATTATGTATAGTGTTTTATAGTAAAATTGTTTTACCTAACATACACCTTAAAAAAATGATGGTGTTCATGAAACTCTACTTCTCATACAAAGGAATTATTTACCTTGCGAGATCTGTAATGTTCCTTACCTAAGCACAACAACTTTGAGGGTTAAAAGGTTAAATCTTCGGCACTATCCCAAGGTCTGGCAAGAGTTCTAACCAAAGTAATACCGTACTAGACTATCTTGTGTAGTGTTTCACAACATGGAAAGTTCCAACTGTTGGCTTTTGTTTTAGGGGAATATCGAGTTAATTGAAATAATTAGGAGGGGGTGTTTTGAAAAGTTTCAACAAATCGACATTGTTATTTATTTAAATATACAAACATTTGGCAACAGTAAGGAGATAATAAGTCTCCCCAACAAATTAATGTTTTAACAAACTATTTTCCACTGAAATTTATGTGATTATTTGTAATGATCTTTATTCAAGCTTCATTAACTAGTAAATAAATTCAATACAGATGTCAAAAATAAAATTCAGATATGTTCATATTTTCTTTGTGAGGTTGTGTTGGTGAGTTACCTGCTTGGGGAACATCTAAAATAATCTTAATTCTAAGTTTGTATTATCATTGTACTTTTTTTTTCTGAAAATTTAATGGAAATGGCTGTAGTGTTGAATTATCTGTGCAAACACTAATTCTTAAGAGCGTTCATCATAGCAGGCCCAACTCAGCTTACGGCTTACATCTGCGTTTGAGTGTGTGCATGCGCGCAAGGCATGAGATTAAAAGGAAAAAGAAAAGACCTACGATATGCCAGAAATATGTGCAGTGCATTCATATTTGAATGGTTACTCAAAATTTTCTGCTTTGATAATAAGGGACAAAGTGACATAATTTCTTGTTAATAACTATAGTATGTCTCTATTGAGATAGAATAAAGATTTGGGCACAATTTTTATTTTTGAAGCCATTTTAAAATGATCAAAAATGACCTTTTTAATGCAGTTTTCATCCAGATACCATTTAACATTCTAACAATGTTCAGTATTAGGAACTTCTATCAACTCTTTATTTCCATTAATGTTGATTCTGAAGTGATCCAAGTTCAATAATGTTGGTGTAAATTTACTATTTTTAGCCAATTGTGTCGCAGAGTTGATTGGCAAATGATGCACGCTCTTAAAAGGTAATTCTTGTTCCTTTTTAATTTTTTGATATAATAAAACATGTGATTAGTATTGCAATTATGAAAGGACATACCTGTGCCTTTCTCACTTCTAAAAATTAATTGTTGGTGCATAAAGTTAGAATATGTTCTACTATCTTCCGGTGAATTATCCAGTGTCTCTAATTTCTTTGAACAAACAATGCTATTTTGTGTATTTTTAGTATGACCTTGGAAATATATATTTATAGTGAATATAGATGTTCCTTTGTGTCGAAATGTTCTTAAAAAGAATCAACTAAAATACATTGTATTCCTTCTTAAAATACTTGAAGATTGTTTTAATGTTTAGGGTACGATGTCTTAAAGTGGTTTCTTGACACTAAAAAAAAAACTTTCAATAAGTGTTCATGTTAATTCATTATAGTTCATAGCTTTATTTGTACCAGTGAATTTTTATTTTTGTTTATATATGTATATATATTTTTTTGGGATAGTGCCAAGGGTTTGTTGGCTCATCCATTTCCTCTTTGGAGGCGAGCTGTTGGCAAGGTCCTGTCAGCCTATCGACGATATTGATTGTAGTGTGCATTGCACAAAGCGCCAGCTGTTGGAATACTTCACATTAAAGACTCTAAGTCATACAGAGTTAACCATTTTAACTATTTATTTATTCTTTTACTTGTTTTTATTTTCCTTGGCTTGTTCCTTTTTCTTATCTTCACACCATCAGCTGTATTCAATTATTCAAAGATTCCTTAATAAACTTGTTGTCAAACATTACAGTATGGAAGAAAGCAAAACTATACTATTAAGTATATATGAAAGGTTAAACCTTATAATAACTCTGAGCATGGGATGATTCCTCGGTAGTTTAATGGTAGAGAATTGCTGTGATAAGCCAAAGGTCTTGGGTTCGATTCCTTTGTCCAGGTGTCATTTTTCAAATTATTCTATAAGTATCGAATAATTTGCCACAATTTTTTTTTCTACACCTCTTGTTCTTTAGATGGTTTTAATTTCTATAATATATCAATTTAATGGGCTTAAGAACTTTATCCTTGATTTTTCTTTAGCGAAAAAACCCATAGCACAACTTCCTTTAGAGGTGAAATAAAGACATCGGTCCTATGTCGATTGTGCCATGTAAAAGAACCCTGGAACGTTTGTGAAAATATCTTTCCTGGCAAAATTAGTAGGCTCAGAAAGTGCATGCTAAATACTTCAATTAAATGAAAATATGATTACTATATTATCTTATAAACTCAAAACTTTCTCTCCCATATGTATTGTTTGACCTCAATAGTAGAAGTTTTGGTGCAATTTTAAAACTACTCTAAAAATTGTGCTAAAATATATTATCAAGTGTCTCTAAAATGGAACTTGACCCCTTACTAATACATTTTAGTAAGATAGGGCCATATCATGACAAGCATTGCTTCTAGTTGCACCGGCGATATTCGAGCTACAACAGTGGTCTAGATTCTAACCAATCGTAAGTGTGAGTATGCTTGTAATTTATCAAGGAAAACTGCTACCTTCCAGGGTATAGGAAGTGTACCTTCATTGTCTTTTATGACAGCTGGGAACTGAACTTAGGACCTCTAGGTCAGCATTCAGCGGCTCCAACCACTGTACCACGAGACCGGTCAGAGTTAATGTTATGAAAGCAATGATAGAGTATTTCTGGTGTATTGAGTATATTTATTAGATTCAAAAACTATAATCAGATATATTTGTGTATATTTAAAAAGTATTCTAAAATACACTCGCAAAAAATTATTTTATGATGTGAATATAAATGTTTAAAAATATATAAACTTTTATAAAAATAATTTCTAGAGAAATTTTTTGTTACAAACATATTGTTAAAATGAACATTTCTTAACCTCTCTAATATGCATTGTTAGGCTTAAACACCATTCCAAAATAAAAAAAACTTCAATTATGTTCACACATCACTATAGATACACCAAAATTTCTTATGAGCCTATTAATCGGCCATATATACCTACAAATAAATCGAAAATACTTAAATGTCTTACGTTTTCACCTATTGGTAGCAAATATGAAAACCATTGATTATTCCTCAACATAATCTCGTGTAGCGCAAGTAGGATGAAAAGTTAGTGTATTTGACGAACATATCCTCAAACGAGGGACAAATGTTGACATCGAGTGTGTCAGCATTGGCAACCTGTACCCCTGTCTACAATTGGGCCGCAGTAGTTCTTGTTGATTTCTACCAACCGCAAGGCCCTGACGGGGTGCGCCATCTCCCTGAGGAAGAAGCCCACAGCGTGTGCGATGGGCTCACACAGGTCTCTGAACGAGGTGGCCATGTTGTACAGTAGGATAAAGACAGGCTGGATGATCCCGTTGAACAAAATGGTGAGTATGGGCTTGAAGAAGTAGTCCGACGTCAGTTGGATGAGTCCTACTACGAGCGAGCGAATCAGGCTGTACAGCAGGAATCTAGAGACGGGGGCACGAACACACTCCCTTACTGACACAAAGTTGGAATCAACAGGCTACTTACAATGCCAGTAAACTTATTAGGATTATTTAGGTGAGGAGAACTTTTTAGAAAATACAAACATATTTTTTTGTGGCTAACATCAATAACCTCTTACCACATGACTTGACACAATGCATATGTCAAAGCGTATCTAGTAACGTTTCAGCTTTCAGATAAGTCTCTTCTTATGAAAATTAAATTGTAGGTTTTGTTTTTGTTTTTTTTAGCATAGGAGGCCAAATAACGATTCTCATATTAGTGTAATAAGGGTGCTTTTTTTTATTCCATTTACTCTCTTCATCCTGTTTCATTAATTTAATAAATTTTAACATTGCAAGATTTGACTTTATATATAAAAATGAGGTGGTCCAATGGCTAAATAATTTTATAGTAAAGGAAATTGATAAAACTAAAAAAAAAAGGAAAAATAAACTACTAAGAGTAAATTTGATGAAGAAAGCCCACCTAGGGAAAGAGGAAAAATGTGGGAAGAATCCATTGCACAAAGGTGACATCTTCTTCCTTTTTTCTGTCTTCTATAGTAAAAATAGTCTCACACACATTTCAACACAAATAGAATAATATTTCAGCACTGTTGCCTTTATCAAACACAAAGAAGAGAGTACAAATAACACAAACACTGGATTACTCCATTTTGAATTTAAAGAACTATTAGAAACACATTGTGCCAACTGTTTTTGGGAGTAAAGATAAATTCCTTGGCTATGGTTAGTATTTATAAAGACCTATTTAAGATTGATAATAATAAAAATTATATTTTAAAATGATATTAATAATAATAATATCATTTTAAAATATAATTTTTATCATTAATAATAATATGAATAATAATAATGATAAAAATTATATTTTAAAATGATATTATTATTATTAATATCATTTTAAAATATAATTTTTATCATTATTATTATTCTTAATAATAATAATATCATTTTTATTATTATCATTCTTAAATAGGTCTTTATAAATACTAACCATAGCCAAGGAATTTATCTTTATTCCCAAAAACAGTTGGCACAATGTGTTTCTAATAGTTCTTTAAATTCAAAATGGAGTAATCCAGTGTTTTGTGTTATTTGTACTCTCTTCTTTGTGTTTGATAAAGGCAACAGTGCCGAAATATTATTCTATTTGTGTGACTACTTATACTATAAAAGACAGAAGAAAGGAAAAAGATGTCACCTTTGTGCATTGGATTCTTACCACATTTTTCCTCTTTCTCTAGGTGGGCTTTCTTCATCAAATTTACTCTTAGTTTTTTTTCCCTTTTACTTTGGTTTTATCAATTTCCTTTACTATAAAAAAGATTTGACTTTAAATATTTCAATTCTATAAGATACTTTTGTAGGTAATAAAGATGTCACAAATGTCCCTATATAAACAAAATCTTAAGGTTTAGCTATTTGTTTAAATAGGGTGTCCCAAATAAAACTGTCCCAAAACACAACAGTATTTCAAGGTCTTGTGTTCAAAATGAATATTTCTGCTCGCTGACTAGTAAACGTTTATTTATTGAAACCATGCATAACAGCTGGTGCCGCACATTTTGAACACAAGAGTTTGAAATATTGTGCGTTTGGGCCCCGATTTTATTTTGAGCATTCTGTAGGTAGGTATACCTTTGATTTAACCTGAAATTAAGCAAGTCTAGAACACACGGTTTTATCTTAAAGCTAGCAGTTTTTCCTTTAAAGATTAAACTCTGGTGTAGCGTTTAATATAATGCCATGGTGTAGACCCTTAAGGTAAGACTTGCCTTTCATAGTAAACTAGCTATATTATATTTCAGACACCTCTTTTAAATACATAGAATTAATGTAAACATTACCACTTATTGCTGATAGCTCTGTGTAGCTTTATGTTACCTAAACAACTGGAGAATGAAGGCTGTAACAAAAGCAAGTGCAATGTGAAGAGTCCCGAACACTTCCGCCCAAAACCTGGTCACGTAAGCGTCTGTGTCTTCTATGAACTTTTCTGTCACGATATGCGGAGGCCGGTCCGTTGTGCAGTAATATCTGAAATATGTCCGCGGCAAGGTAAGCTTCACTTACGATAGTTAACAAAATATTTACTGCTATGGGATGAGACTAGAAATTAAAAAAAAAAAATGCTATCATAAACAAAATGTTAAAAGAACATGTTCTCTTGATGAACTTACAAAAATAGATTTGAGGTGTTGGGGAGATGCATGATAAAATGGTGCTAGAGTCTAGTAGATTTATAAATTAAAATGATTTGGTTTTGTTGGATTTTACCAAATTGGTTAGTAGTGTAAACATTTAAGAGAGTTAATTTGAAAAATACCCCGAGTTTCCATGATCGAAATAGTAGAGTTCGACCCGTTCTGGTATTCTTGTGTTGTACCCTCGCATGAATCTGTTGTCTGGTCCTAAGTGGGGGCTACCGGTATGTTGGTCACCACATTCACATATATGAGGCTCATTCATCCCGCAATCGCATCGCAGAAGCTGGTCTTTATCTTTGGCATGGTGTTGTTTATCTTGATGTATGGACAGTTCGTCTTGACTCGAATAATGGCAATTATTACATGTTTTGACTGTAATGATGGGAAACAAATTGTAACTGTTACGTGCATTCAGAAAAGTTGGTTTGATTTACACATCTACAGAATCTTATATGAGCCTTTACTCCCCTTAAATAACAAGAGGTTTCGACTTTGATTAGAATTCGATCAAATCCGAATCTGACTTCTATTTGGGAATTGGAATTTTAAATCTGATTTATGAATCTTTCATATATTAAGATTCAAAGAAATTAAAGCAAATACGAATCCAAACAATTTTAAGATTTCGATCCGAATCTTCTTATAACTAGATTAGAAACATTTTTATTTTTAAATATTTGATCCAAATTAGTTAGCAAAGATTCAGATTCGATTTGAAATAAAAAATTGTGAGGAATTGCATAGGCTTAATAATATTGATTAAATTTTCTCCTGGTTTAACTTTAAATGTACAGGTCAGGCAGTACAATTTTGTCTTAATAGCAACAAATTTAAAAACCATTACCAATTTTTTCTATGTTATTTTCTTCGACATCCGTGTTCTTTGGTATTCCGTCCACCAAATCAAAAATGAATTTCTGTAAGAATAAAATATAATATCTAACTAACATAATATTATACAGGAAGGGGCAGTAAGTGTGGACAGATTTCCTAAGTTTTGACATTAAATGTCGACCTTCGACTCGAAGTTAGTGACCTGGAGCCATGCACACAGAAGGTATAAATTGATATATTAGGAAAGCTACTGACAGTGGCGCCCCCAACACATATACAAGGTAATTTTATCAGAAGACTCTTCTGCTTATTTATTTTTTCCTTAAGAAGGTAACACACAAGTTTCTTTCTCACCCAACGATTCTAGATTGCAGGGGATGAAGAGATTGGGGTTTGAATCACAGTCGGGATGTACTGAGGGTGGTTTTACCCTAAATGTTTTTCCACTCTCTCTCCACGCCAATGCGGCTCACATCGACCTCCCAAGTTACGTTAACAAAGAGAACTGCCAGTATTTGACAATGGAAATATCCTGTAGG
The DNA here is from genome assembly GCA_902155825.1 of Timema genevievae. Lineage (NCBI taxonomy): Eukaryota > Metazoa > Arthropoda > Insecta > Phasmatodea > Timematidae > Timema > Timema genevievae. The sequence continues at coordinate 55,527 of CABFWO010004719.1, forward strand.
AATGCGACTAGTTCCTTCATAAAGTCAAGCTCATGGTGTGTTGCATTGTGGGAGGATAAGTGCAGCAGGAAGTATAATCGTCACGGCAGACCGCACAAATCAAGGAGTTGGGCCATTGCAAACATCCGATTGGTTGTAATAAAACTATAACAATTTGATTTGTTCACACTCTTTTTGCCCTGCCTTTATAGGCCATTTAAAATATAAATCGTCTACTTTTACTTCAGTATTTCCCTTCACGAGTTTGGGTGAGCGCTATTTTGCTTTATGTCTCGAAAAACATAGTTCGAGCCCTCATTGGCTGTAATCAGGATAATTATCTCTCCTCCTTTGACTTTCCTGCTACTCAAATGAATTATGATGCATTTCATTAACAAAACTGCCCCTCCTCCTTTAGTATTAATTGTACCTAAAAAGTAGAGGGGGAGGTGCTTCTGAGCCATAACTCAATAAACACAAAATTTTAGTTTTAAAACTTGAATAATTTCTCTGAAATACCATTTCACATTGGTGTATTATTCACCCCTGACCTTGGGTGGACAACAGGTGTCATTTTGGTGCTGCACCGTGAACTTGTAAACGTCTGATGAATTGGAATTTGAGACCTTGAGTTTCTTGTGACCTTTGCGTTTATTCTGGTGAAAGCTCTTCAAGAAGTCTGGCCAAGGTCGTCTGCCTGAATGACCAACACAATTAGAGCCGATATATTATTATTATTATCATCATTATCATTATCATCATCATTATAATCATCATCATCATTATCATCATTATCATCATCATTATCATCATTATCATCATCATTATCATCATTATCATCATCATTATCATTATTATTATTATTATTATTATTATTATTAGCACCGCGTCTTACTATCCGTTCGGGCTATACGCACTTACGCTAATGTGTAGTGATAGGGTGATTGTGAGATGAAATGGAGGACCTACAGTTTAACGTGGGATCCGAACCACGGTGGAGGCCTGGCACTCCACACATTCACAAGTTGTGATTAATACACGTCTTGTCAGAGGTGAAAGAAGGGTTTGGTAATCAGATAAGGCCTGGGCCAGTTTTTTTTATTCAACCCATATATTTTTTTTACTACCGACTTGCTAGGCCTGTCGTAGCTTCATATGCCTTATAACCTAACTTAAGACCAGGACAAGTACAACATCCAGTCCCCGAACGTTAATTCATCACTATGAAAAGGTACACCCACATTTCACCAATGATACATTTTTCAGCCATGCCAGGAATTGAACTCGAGACACTTAGCTCAGTAGAAAGACACGCTACTGACTGAGCTAAGTTATCGGATTCTTGTATCTACTAAAAAGTGTAATATAGTATGATTTTATTTAAAACTCAAATAAGATCGGATATTATGTTTATATAGTATATTAATGTACTTAACTTACGAGTATTATGGCGACGTTCAGGAGCTGAACGGACGTGCATTCTGTGATACCTGAAACATGAGATGCAATCATCATGACATGTGTTTTGAAGAAAAAGTACACCCGACCCGTATTTGAACTACGACCTCATCATCGGCAATCAGGCCGATTGCAAAAGTGATGCCCTGCAACCACCATTGCGGGTGGTTAAATGTAGTATACATCGAGTACTTGACTTACATGAATTTGAGTTCGGGGACGACCAGACTGGGCGACATTGGTTGTAATGAGAGGTGGCCAGACTGAAGCGCGCACGCTTGAAAGATAGAACTGGTTCTATTTTTAAGCGTGCGCGCTCCAATACAGTCTAGTTTACAGGCGCCAGGCAATATTATTGTGTGTTGATTCATTGAGTGCTAGGAAAACTTCTCATTTTGATATTTTTATTAGTATAGATAGGTTTAGCACACTTGCTACTAACGGCCTAATTTAATTGGTCAGATCATAAACCATACCTATATATATACATATATATATATATATGTAAAACTGATATGTTAAAATAGTTCAATATTATCAAAGTAGGCCTTTACAAATAAGAATCATCATTAGCTTGGAGAGAGGATGTGAAAACCACAACAATAAATCACTTGTTAAAAACCACCCTCAGTTCACTGAGCCAAGATTCGAACCTTTGCCTCCTCGTCAACAGCTAATTGAGAGATATCTGCTAATCACGCGCTCGCTCGCACGCTTGTCAGTCTGGCCGAACCCTTCCGCTGCACTTGTTAGTGGAGGGAGGTCCTGACTTGTCTGTTAGTGTCTGTTAGTTCACTAGTCCATCAATGTACGCTCCTCTCTCTCCTCTGACCACACTTACCTAGATGGATTACACCCTATCTTAAAAGCTATACCATAGTGGAACCATCCAAGGCAAGCTGGATAGGGGGTCATCTATAAACCACGTAACGCTTTTTTCTTACCTTTTTTGACCCCTGCCCTCACCCCTAGTAACACAAAGTTTACATTTATCCTGACCCTTCCCCCACTTCAACCTGCGTAACGTAGCTCTTCACATAAAGAGTTCAAGTTATCTCATACGGAAGATTTTTCCTACATTAAAAAAGTGAATTTATTTTGAATCCTGAATATAAATAATTTCAAAGACTTATATTAAAATAAAATATAATATTATGTATTCAACATTATAATTTAAGTATAAAATGTGTGCTTCATAGCACTGATGAAATTAAAGCTCTCCCCCCGCTCTCAATAGTGTAATGTGGTTTATGGATGACTCCCTAAGGGCCTTATCTGACTTTTGACTTATAGAAAAGTTATTCGATCTATAGTAGCCCCATGGCTTCTTTGGTGCTAACTGACAGCTCACAGCTGACTTCTGACGGTCAACATTTAGGTATATACCTAAGAAGTGACACTCAGAAGTGACAGCTTCTAAACACATGTTTTTTGCAGATCATATGGTTCGGCGTAGGAATACATAATTTGGTCTGATAGATTTTCAAAGGCGTCAGCTGTCCATCAGCACCGAGCTGTCAGTCAGCACCAAAGAAGCCATGGGGCTACTGTACTTTCACATATTTATGTGTCAAGTCATGTGACCCGCAGAAGTTAATTTTGACTGTAAAAAAAGCCTATATTTTCTAAAAGGTTCTTCCATCCAACATCCTACTATAGCTGTTAAGATCCTCATGGTGAGGATGTATGGGATGCAAGAAAAGCTATGTTTTTTTTTTAGTTTTTGTAGAAAAACTTTTTTTTTAGTCAAAATAAATCAAATATTACTTCATTTTAATTTTCTATACATGTTTAAATCAACAGTTGTTGAATATCTGTCAAGGGTGTCTTGGAATTTAATGACAACTTTTTATCTTCATTTAAAAAGTTTCTCATCTAATGCTGCTATGCTCATGACGGACACTCAACAACTATTGAAAATTAAATTACAGGTTTCCACTGCGAGAAATTTTAGATTTATTTTTATCAAAAAAAGTTTTGCCTTAAAAAACTGCAAAATCTATGGCCTTTTCTCGCGTCCCCTTCAATCCCCAACCTTAACCGTCAACATCGATTAACCCTTTCTTTGTTAGCGCTTACACGTCTCACTCCCTCTAACAAAAACTTATTTTTTCTAAAGAAATAGGATGAGGAGGTATCCCAGGAGGTATAAATGCATTTGCCCCAGAGCTAAGATGAAAAGTCAACTGGCCAGAGGGAAAACTACCTGTGATGCATCAGGCCAGTATTCAAACCCCGACCTCTCAAGTCAAGAATAAACCAAGCTGATGCTGGCTGAGTTGAGAGCTCTTAGCTCTGAGCAAAGCTCGAGCACAGCCCAGGTACCAGTATCAGTAGCTGACGAGTCAGATTCCTCCACCATGTGTTTACTCTCCAGGCGAATGCTCAGTCATATTTTATCTAACCATCCCCACCAAGGTTGTAGAAAGATAATTTTTCTAGGGGGAACAGGTAGTGAGGGTTTGCAAGAAAATGTTTCTATATCTCTAGCCAATAAAAGTGTAATACTGATATATGGAACCCC
>CABFWO010004720.1:0-51720 GCA_902155825.1 Timema genevievae
TTGTCATACTTCCTGTGTCAATCTACAACCTGAATTTATTGATAAAATCTACATTAACGCGAGCGAAGCCGCGGGCAAAATCTAGTCTTTAATAGTACTAACACTTTTCAATGATAAGTCATTTCGTATCACAAATAGTTATGGATAAATGATGCAAATTGGAACATTTCCCTTTTGTAAAGTACCCTAAAAGTCATTTTCATGAAAAATGAGAACTGCCATCTTGTTTTTAATAAGAAACAGTGTCTATATATTAAACATTTAATCAAAATCTTTTGAGTGAATTCCAAGAATATTGATTTTATATTTTTTTGCCCTTCAGTAAACCATTTTTGAATTGAGGGTTGGTTATCTAATTACAAAAACGCCTCAGGGGGACCTTATGAAAACCCCAGATAAAAATGTTTGGCCAATCTGTCAAAAAGTGTCGGCTCTAGCCAAGCCACAGACAAACATACTGACAGACAGACGGACGGCATCACGAGAACAATTTTTTTGTTTGTTTGAGGTGGTCATGAAACCTCAACATTTATCAAAATCTCGAGTTTGATTTGTTCTGATGATCACAATACTACTCTATCCAAGGGGTTGAGATAAAGTAAAATAAAATACTATCTCTAAATTATTTTTCTTAAGAAAAGACACGACAGAATTTTGTTTGTAAATGTTCAGTATGTTTAACGTTTACGAGCTAGACAGCTGCCCTGGACCAATTGAGCCACCGAGGAGTGTATCTACCAAGTTTAATCGTGGTCGTGCCATCTTGCGACCACTATACCACAGCACATTCGTAGGAGAGCCAGACCGGTTCCCTCACCCATTACAGTTTAAGGAATGCAGTAGTTTCACGTTAGAAGTAGAAGCAATGGGGCCGTTATAAAAGGGGGTTGAAGGAGGGGTATGGGGAAGGTAAGCCTTCTTCTTACACATGAAAGATTGTATAGCAGTTCACTAACTTTGTATAGAACGGCTGAGACCTGAAATATTTTTAACACCTCCTGAAAATGGCATAAATTTTTATTAATATAAGATTATATTGAGAAAAAAAATTAACACTACGTCTAAGCATTAGTTTGAGTTATACGCGTATGCACTAATTACGTTTATATGTTGGGAATGATAAAGGTTGAATTTATAGGAAGTGTACATACATTTTCATTGAAAAATATTTCAAAATAGTTTAAGAATCCTAGACTTAGTACATCCGGAAAGGATTCGAAATCTTATTTTCTCTTCTTAGGAAGTTCAATCTATCTTTAGACTGACGCTTTAAACCATTCGATCACCGACACAGATTTTAAAATAGTTTGATCTTTTTTAATTTAACTTAATGAAATTCTAATCAAATGGGAGGTATTTACAAGAGGGTGAATACAAATATATCCTTATTAACGTAATTATGGAAACTTGGTTAATCTGTGTTTTACTGGGGGAGGCTTATTTATATATACTCTTAGGGAACAGGATGAGGGAAGCTAAGTTTTGACTGGGGATTAAAAAGTATGGGCTGCGATTATTTTATTATATTAAAGGTAATTAACGCGCCCTTTTTAACCGACTGCTTTCATCAACGCACTATTTAAAACATAATAATTTAATTATATTAAAACATAACATCAAGTCTCTTGGTCTTTAATTTATCACTGTGTAAGAGGACACTCCATTTTCCTAACTGATACCCGCCTTGGTGGCGTAGTTAGCTAACGCGCTAGTTTCGAGCTGAGCTAGACTGCCGAGGATGGGGAGATCGAGGTTAGAATCTCACTCGGGTGAACTGGGGGTGCTTTCTCCCAAGTGGTTTTCCACTTTCCCTCCACGAAAATGTGGGTTCGCTTCCTCTATATTCAACCTTCTCAAATACAGATCCATTAGCCTAATTAGTATTTAAGGGTATAACCCGAACGGTTAGTAAGACGCAGTGCTAAGTATCATTACTATTAATATCCTAACTGATGTTTTTATCAAACTCAAGACCTCTAGCTCACGAGGTAAAAATATTATTTACTGAACTAAAACTTATAGGGCCCCTGCACGATCAGTCAGACTGTCAGTATTAATAAAGTAATAATTAATACTGAGAATCTGACTGATCCTGTAGGGGCAGTACTGATCGACTGATGGACGGACTCGCGAAAATACTGATGTAAAAGGGCTGACAGTCTGACTGATCGTTTAGGAACCCTATTAGGGATGACGTATGTGACTTGCCGGGTTTTCAAGTACTTTTTTCGGCACAAAGTCTTACTACCCGTTCGGTTTATATGCCTTTGTATTAATTATGCTACTAGACTTAGGAATTAGGAAGAATATATTTAGATGAAGTGTGTCCGCATTTGCGTGGAGATATAGTGGGAAACCATATTGGAAAAATAACCCTCAGTAAGCCCGACCGAGACTTGAACCTCGACCTACCCGTTATCGGTAATCTAAATCTACTGCGAGAGTAGCGCCTTAAACCATGCGACCACTGTGAAGCGGGTTTTTCCCTAGTGTTGAACTAAAGAAGGCCACCTATATAGTCCAAATATTGCCAGTAAGATTCTGCATTTAGTTTAATTATTGACAAACCCTTAATAATTCATGAGTTTGTGTTTATTAACAGTTTCCTAGGATCCTCTATATTTAGACTTGTAATCGTAATTAAAGGTGGGAGTGTAGAAGACGTAAGGAAAGTTAATTTTGCAGTTTTTATATCTTTTTTTTTTGTCAAAAGATATCAAATATTTCTCTAGTAGAAATACAGAATTTAAGTTTCTTCTGTAAATGTTTACTTTAACATTTATTGAATATCTGTCAAACGTGTCCTGGAATTAAATGACAACTTTTTCTCTTCATTTAAAAAGTATGTAAACAAATGCCGCTATGCTCATGACATATATTCAACAACTGTTGATATCAACATGTGAAGAAAGTTAAATTATATGTTTATACTAGAAAAATACTTTATTTATTTTGGACAAAAATGTTTTGATAGAAAAATTGCAAACAGGTTTACCTTCAGTCATGTCCCCTACACTCTCATGTTAAGACCTAACTGGCCGGTAAATGAAAGAAAACTAGTATAGTCCTGTAAAATGGATCTTTGAAAATCGATCTGTCATTTAATAGGGTGATCACAACACAAATAGTAGTGTCATTTGTATTTTCCCCCTCCTCTGTTTGTTTTCCTATAGTTGAACAGATCCACCCGGTAACGTTATAAACCCGCTTGGTTCCTGGCTTTTAAGAATTTCTGTTGGACTATTCTTGCACTCAAAGTTCGCCCATCAGTGTTCACACAGACTAAGGTGTAAATAACGCTGGGTTCAATTCCTTATTGAATACGATATTGAGGGTCCAAATACGGCTAATAAGGCAGATTATCTAAGTGATTTCTCAATCTCCCTCCACTCAAATGCTATTACGTTCCCTCTGAAATCTACCTCCTCACTACACTTTCAAAGGTGATACGCGATTAGCGACGTTACACGTTAGACGTGATGTGCTTAAAAAAAACAGTAAAATTAATTCAAAATTTATTTTAAAAACTAAACTACTTGCATTAGTATAGTATTAAAGATTTCTATTTATTAAGTGGCGTTTAAAATAAACATTCCCAGGGGGTGGCTCGTGGGCTTTTGTCTGTCCAAGAATGTCTGGTTGGGACTGTACTAGTAAACTGTTTCCTCACCCTCACTAGCAAATTGATGTAATGGATGAATGTAACTTTGATTTATCAAGTTTGATAATGAATACGTGTTTATCAACACAGTCTTGCTTGCATTGGGAAAAAAACCAAACCTGAGTCGCCAATAAAATATATCATTCGAATATTTGATAAAATAAAATATTGGCGGTCTTGATTTGTTTTTTAATTGGTTTTAATTTGAAACTTTGTGTTTACTTTGAAGTGTTTTGTTGGTTTATTTTAAGGATATGTTTTTAAGTGAAGATATTACAAAACTATCTGCATGATTTTTTTTTTGTTCTTGTTTAACTAAAAATAACCCATTTTTAAAAGTGCACTTTTTAAACGTTTTTATTAATTACTTAGCTAGTTGTTGCTATCTCCGCGAGGAGGATTCTACAACTATTGTATTGTTTCATTTAAAACTTTTTTTTGTTTGTTAATAGAAGTGGAATGTTTTTATTGTTCGTCGGTAACAATGGTGGCTCGTTGAATATTGCCAGAGCTTGATAGTAATGGTTCTGTGATTTGTTTCCTTCCATTTAGCGTCCTTTTAATCAACCATGCCTGTTTCTAAACGTACACACTATCGTGTCTTTGTGATATTTAAGGGGTAGGGGGAGGGATGATTTACAAGTATAATCTCGTTCAGCCTGGGAACACCTTATGCCTCACATCTGAAGTTGAGACAAGTAGGCCTACAACCTACAGCTATATTAAGATAAGAACACACTTTTTTTTCCAGTTATAAAAGCAACTTATATAATTTTAATATATTAGTAAGTCAAGTAATGTTACCTGTGGCTGTCATTTTTACTTTCGTTCAACTCCTCGGAGATAAATTATTGTGATCCTCTATAAAATCGAACTCGATATTTTGATAAATGTTGACGTTTAATGATCCCCTGAGATCAAAAAAGTTGTTTTCGCAATACTGTCTGTCTCTATGTTTCTATACCTTGGAATAGAGCTGAAACTATTTTACTAATCGAGATAAAACTTGGTATCTGGGGCTTTCAAAAGGTCCCCCGGAGGTATTTTGGAATTAGATATCCAACCCTAAAATTAAGGGTGGTTTACGGAATGACAAACGTGGAAAAAATCAATTTTCTCAAAATTCGCTCTAACGATTTAGATTAAATTCTATATCTAGACACTGTTTATTATTAAATTCTATATCTAGACACTGTTTATTATTAAATTCTATATCTAGACACTGTTTATTATTAAAATGATGGAAATTCTCATTCTCTCATGAAAATGACTTTAAGGGTACTTTACATGGGGTAAATTTTCCACTTTTTATCATTTCTCCGCAAGTATCCGAGTTATAAAGTAACTTATCGTTGTAAAGTTGTGATACTAGTAAGGATAAACATCTTTTATTTGAAATATATTGTTATAAAACCAATAGTTGGTGAGTTATAAGCATATATACATATATATTATACTTATTAATTCAGGTCCCTGAAAATGAATTTGATTCTTTAGATCTTTGATGGACAAAGATGTTTCTCTTTTCTTAATTTTTCTGTAAAAATGTTCCAAGTTCCTAATACTATAGAATAAGTAAGTAAGTAACGGTGTATATTATTTAAATTATGATCTTTGGTGTAGTGTTTCTACAACAATGTATACACCTATTATTTCGTTTCTCAAATATTACGAGATTTTAGTAAATGTCTATTTTAAGATAAAATAGGTATAAAGTTTGGGTGGTGCACCGTACTATTTATTTATATGTAGAATTAATGCCAATAAACTATTACTAATATTGTAGCTAGTTAATATCAATATTTACCCACTTCAGTTATCGAATGATCTAAGGCAGTTATGTCCAACGTATTGATAGCGAGCGAGCGACCGGCCGATCGCGAGGTGGATTTTGTTCAATCGCACCATAGACCCATAGGAATTGAGCCGTGAAAATGTTAAAAGCATGTACATTCACTTGTAATATAATAATGATTTCATTGAGATTTTGAAAGGGGAAGCATTAAACATTCCTATTTTTATTTCCTTAACCAGCTTACGTGAAGGTCGTTTTCAAATTAACCACGAGGAAGCCCACGTGACCTCCTCGTATCACTTGACTCGTATTGATCACTCACGGCCTGCAGCAGTATTGCAGAGTGGGAGAATAGTTTGACGTTGATCTATGTGTAATTAAAACGTCAATAATGATGTTGATCTTCTCGTTATTTTATTAATAAGTTATAAAAGTGTGCATGGGTGTCATAGTTTTTAATACGTTTATTTCAGAAGGCCTATAATGAAAAAGTGAATTTCCAAGAGAATACCAAAAAATTTCATTTTCATGACAAGTGGGAAATTGATTGTGATGGTAAAAGACAAGTTCTGTTGCTTAATTTATAACGTTTCATTGTTCTTGCCAAAAAAAAAATGGTAGCGTGGAAAATTATTATAATATTCTCCACCATGGTAAAAAATTTGATGGTAATTTTCCACTCAAAAGTGAAATTCGTAAACATAAATTCAAATAATTTAAATCGAAATTAGCTGCTCATCAGCAATTACTGGCAAAAAACAGCTCACATTCTAGCAATGTAACCATTTCACCCCTCAAGGTGAGCAACCTGATCGTTAAAAATGGTAAACCTTTCACTGAAGGAGAGTTTTTAAAAGAGGGTTTTCTTGTAATAGCTGATAATCTTTTTGGAGGATTTTAAAATTGAAAAAATAGATTACAGCTGCTATCCAAGATCTTCAACTATCAGGAAACATGGTCGTGTGGTGAATAGAAAAATATGTAAAAATATAAGTGAACAGATGTTGAAAGATGTGTCCAATTGTGTTGCTTTCTCACGCCAACTGGACGAATCTACAGGCATCAGTGACATGACACAGATACTAGCTTTTTTTATTCATATGATTCTTGAATATTTCAGCACCAAAGAAGAACTACTTGGGATTGTTTCTTTAAAAGGAAGAACTACAGTTCAGGAAATATTTAATTCTTTCTATTCCTTCGTTAAAAATCTTAATGTACCATTAATACAGCCTTGTTTGTGCCATCACTACTGATGGAGTAAAAGCCATTGCAGGTCAGACTAATGGATGTATTGACCTTTGTCCACAGCATGACGATTTCCCTGACTTCCTTGCATACCATTGTATCGTTCACCAGCAAGTTTTGGCAAGCAAGAGACTGAACACAAAGAACGTCATGAAACCTTTAAAGGCGGCTTTTGAATCTCACTCTTGAGGAAGGGCAACCGGACATAATTTTACACACAGGTGGCTCATTAGGCTCAGATTTTTGCAAAGGTTTTGCAGTTTATTGAGGGAAATAATATCCTTTTTGAATAAGGGGGGGAGATGTGTACGTTCAGAGTGGTTGTTTGATCTGGATTACCTTACTGATTTCACTATTTGAGATATGAAATAACTTATCGTTGTAAAGTTGTGATACTATTAAGGATAAAAATATATTGTTTGAAATAGATTTTTATAAAACCAATAGTTTGTGAGATATAAGTAAGTATATACATATATATATATTATACTTATTAATTCAGGTCTGAAAATTAATTTGATTCTTTAGATCTTTGGTGGACAGAGATGTTTCTCTTTTCTAAATTTTTCTGTAAAAATGTTCCAAGTTTCTAATGCTATAGAGTAAGTAAGTAACAGGGTAGATTATTTCATTTATGATCTTTGATTGCCATATGAACCTAAAGCTACAAAGTAAAGACATTGGAGATATTATGAGCATAGTTTCACCCTACAAAACCAAATCCAAGCTAATGGTGACTGACCTTACTATAAATGCCTTTGATCACTTACCTAATCTGCATGACCATCTGGGGAAAAATCCTGACTTTGTTTTTCAAATAAAGAATTATGTGGCTAAAATTGGTTCTGTTATTCAGGAGTTCAAAAAGAGATTCAGTGACATCCAAAAATTGAATCAATTGGAGAGTAAATGTAATTTCCATTAAAATCTGATTGGGACATTAAAGAAACTGCAATTAATATCAATGAAAATTATTCGTTGAGAAAGCTATCTCTTTAAAATGAGATATTATCTCTGAAATGTGACATTTTTCTTGAGAAACGCTCAGATCCCATTTCAAGAAGATGCAGTGAAATTCTATATTCATGTTTTGTTTCAAGTTATTTGTGTGAATCTGCATTTTCATATCTAAAAATAACGAAGAGTAAGCAAATTTCCAATATGATGGATTCAGCATTCCCTGAAGCTGGCCCTGACCCAGTACTCGCGTGATATCCAAAAGATAGTGAACGAAATGCAGACCCAGGCTTCACACAAACGATGGTTTTCAAATACATATTGATTTATAACGAAATTTTCATGATTTGGGAAGAAAATATCATTTGTTATTACTTTTACCATAAGCTCAGCCAAATATAATACGTTTGTTTAGGTTTAAGAATGACAATGGGAGTGTGTGGCAGATCATTGCCAAGTTAGATACTGGATAGTAGATCACAGCCTACTTGAAGTTGGACATATATAATCCAAGGCATCACTCTAGTGGTAAACTGGCCTGCTCTGATGACTGAGAGATCGTGGTTCCAACTCCGGTTGTTTCAACTAAGGGGCGTTTTCCGAAATGTTCCCCACTCTATTTCTACACAAATACTATCAGATTATCTCTAAATTGTTTATGGTTTTCATTTTACAAACTTGAGCACAACTTAAGTAATTTATAATAAAAAAAGGCATACCCATCCTTAATATATGATAAGGACAGTAAGGAATCCGGTCTAATAAGGACAAATACCTGTCATAATTATTTGGTGTATGTAAGAAACTATAATTTTATCCATAATAGAAACCAAAAGAATTTTAAAAAATTATATTAACTATAAATACGTAAATAATTAAAATTGGTCCATAAGCTAGCCCAGTATACATAGCCAACAAAGTAATTTTCCAAATTTCAAATCCTTAATTTAAAATAATTTAAAAATGTTGAAACATGCCCTTTTCTCAAAATGATATTTAATAAAGACCAAAAACCTGCTTCAGTGGCCGCATAGTCAAAGGCGTTTCACTCGTATGATACTAGACTGCTGTGTACAAGGAGATTGGGATTAAAATTCTGGTCGGGTGTACTGAGGCTGCTTTTTACAAAATGGTTTTCATGTCTACCTCTACACAAATGCGGGTACATTTCCTCTAGATACAACCTTCCTCATCACTAACTTATTAGTTTAATTAGTATGTATGTGTAAAACCTGAATGAGTAGTAAGACGTGGTGCTAAAAAAATAGGAACTAAATTACACCAATCAGAATTCGCCTGGAAGGAGGATAAGAAACGATATTGCGACAAAAATCAAGTAACCTATACATTCTATTGGAGTTCGAATCTTAAGTTAGTGGTTCACCCAAAGCTATCGAACGAGCTATCCCCTGGATATATGTTATCTTCACATGCATGCATTTTGAACCAGCCTGTATTTCTCAACGACACAACTTCCCCCATGGATGCGACCCACACTGTTCTATCACTTCCCCCTCCCCCTCAGACTTAAACTCCCACTTCCTCCTCCTCCTCACCCCCTCTCAAACCTAAATTCAACCATATCCCAGTGACAAACCACGGTACAGTGAAGTGCAGACCTCTGTAATCCTCCAAAAACTTGGGATTCAACTTTATTCTCCATCACTGCCCCAACTCCTTCAATCTTCTTCTCTCTTCTTTACCACACACAACTTGAGAAAGTTCAGATCTAGCCACTGTTTCCAACCAAGCTCACAAAAAATTATTAAAAAAATAAAAAACCTTTTATATGAGAATATTTAGACATTTTTATGAAGTATTTGCACTAATATGTGTAAAGATAGTATTAAATTATTTTGTTAAAAAAATTGAATTAAATATACTTTTTTTAAATCTCATCTTAATGTTGTTCTGGACATATGTTTTTAATTAAAAGGTACTTTTATATAAAAATCGGACCAAAATTTCTCAGTTCCGGTATTCTTAGTTTTCATTTCTTAGCACCAGGTTTTACTACACGTTAGGGTTGTACGCTTATGTACAATTATGCTAATAATTTTAGGGATTAAAACGGTTATATTTAGAGAAACTGTACCCGCATTTGCTTGGAGGAAGATTGGAAAACCACATGGAAACACTACCCTCGGTACACCCGACCGACAATCGCGCCTCGATCTCCCCGGCATCGAAAGTCTAGTCCAAATAAGAGTGTTTTTAACTAAAGATGTAATTATATTTCACTATATTTAATTAATTGTATGAGTCTTAATAATTAAGTCTTAATGAATGGGTGAATTTGAAGATATTTTTCTAAGCGGGTTGATTCATAGTTTGAAGCACTTATTGTAGTAGGGACTAAGGATGTATAAATTAGGAGGAATGTACCTGAATTTGCGTGGAGGATTATTATGGATACCATTTGCGATAAAACCACATTTGGTACATACGACCGGGACTATAACCAGAATCTACCCGTCAACAGTATACCAAACTAGATTAGAACGACTTTTATCCCGGTGGTCCCATTATGGCAAGTATCGATTCATTACGTCACTTGACTCCTCATTATCTATTGTGACCCACTTTGTGGTCTATTGGTCTAAGACGTCAGTCGCTCAATATACTGGACTGCAGATGACAAGAATGTCGGGGTTATATTGACAGTCGATTTTACTGAGGAGGATTCGTCCTTAATGGTTTTGCACGATCCCTCCACATTATACTACTATAAAGCCACATGGCTGACTCACTCACTCACTGATATTGATGATTACCCACTTCCAGATGAGATACAAACTTGAAATTTGGCAAACTTATAGCTTCTAGCCTGTAACCGACGGGAAAATTCCAAAAAGTTCATTCAAAATGGCGGAGCAACTTTAGTCTGTGCGGACCTTTCTTTGGAGGTCTCTTGTGGCTAAACGGTAAGACCTACCAAAAAACGGATTGCACCAGCAGCTGCGAATTTGGTGAGATCCACAAGTTTTATCCTTTTACTGTCATATATCCATCGGTTATACCTTAGATAGAGCTAGATTTTTTTTATTTTAGGTCAATTTTGCACATTTTTAACATATTTTTTTATTTTATGACACACTTATGGAATAGCTAAAATCATAAAATTTGGCATGTATATTGGCACATCCAATTTCCATAATCGTGCCAAATTTTATGATTCTAGCTGCCCTATAGGCATGGATGAACTAAAATAATGTGCGGTATATACAATACAAAACCGGTAACTTTCAGTTGTTACGTTCAAAACAACGCTGGAACTACATTGGTTTACATCCACTTGTAAAGAAAACTCACCGGGGGTTTGGGGCGTAGCCCCCAACTAGCATAGCGAATTTACCATAAATTCAACCTTATTCATTACTATCATATTAGCGTAATTAGCACATATGCATGTACCACCAAACGGGTAGTAAGACGTGGTGTTAAATTTTAAAAATCTAAAGGAGTAGCAAGGCCTGGTGGTAAATAAACTAGCTAGTATTACAGTTATAATAAATAAGGCCTGGACTTTAATGGCATAAGACTGATAAAAAACCACCTAAATATTCTTAAAAATTACTTAAAAATATGAATAAAATATTTTGATGAATGCACACGACTAATAAGCTGCTAGCGTATTCTGTTGAATGAAAAAATAAAGTGTGACACCTTAGTTCAGTCAGTAGCGTGTATATCTACTGAGCTAAAGGTCCCCGGTTCGATTACCGTCATGGCCAAAAAAAAATTATCGTCCGTGAAATGTGTGTTTCCTCTTTCACAGTGATAACTTAACGCCTGGGAACTGGATGTTGTGTCGGTCCTAGTCTTAAGTTAGATTATAATGCATGTGAAGCTAAGACAGGCCTAGCAAGCCAGTAGTGGAAAATACATGGCTTGAATAAAAAGCCGACTACTGGCTGGAAACAGCAATGGATGTAAAAAGTATTCTGTTGAATAAAAAACTAATTTACAAATGTCTTCTTCATAAGTAGTAACTACCCTCTACATTCTACAGGCTGGTTGTAATCTCACCAGGAATGTATATATTACAACCAGACAAGCAGACAATGGATATAATTATTGATTACTTACACTATATTCTCTTTCCACCAAGTTTGTGTCGAATAAAAAATTATGTTTGAGTATTTATGCATTTATAAAATCTCTATATTATTTAAAAATATACTTGATCAACATACGTGCCTAAAACTGACTGAAATGGTCTGACCGGCCGTCACCTTGGGGTTGGTAATAATTGATTATACTGTATCTTTGTCACACTTGAACATTAGGTCTACTTTATCATGAAAATAACAGGTCTATAATTGTGTTGGATTTAATAAAATAGAATTATACACAATTATCGAGTATTTGCACAGTTGTAACGAAAAATTATCAATACACGGCAGCTTTAAAGGTTTGAAATTTGGATGTTAGCGCGCTACGGATCTTACCCACAGGGGGGTTGCAGGCCAAGTGAAGCCGGCAGAACACTTTTCCTCGGTTATAGTCTAACAAGAAAACATCTAGAATCTTCCAATTTATTATATTACACCTATTTCATTAGATTTTGAAATTATAGGGGTAAAATCGCGCCAGAACAGTTAACTCGGATTGCCTTGATGTGGATATTTTACTAGAATAAGGATTTGAAACCTGTTAAAAAAAGCCAAGATTTTAAAACATAATCATAGAGACTGGTCAAAATTATATAAAAAAATGAGGTCCCAGGCTTGTTAAATAAGTAGAGAAGATTTTAACACATAAGTATGCAATAAATTCAATATTATAAAATTGTCCATTAACTTGAGACATAAATTAAGGGTGAGAACTATTGATTTGGAATAATATGAAAGTGGAAAATCTACATTTTTACAATGACATAAAAAAAGTTTCCACATTCAATAAATCATGAAAATAATTATTGAAGTACACATGTAAATTATCTGTGATGTATTATTAAAAAAATAAGGAGGTTCATAAATATATGTGAGGATAAGACTACTCTTTGCATTGCAGCTACCTCTGGGTGGTTACTATTCCTGTGAAACAGTGTCGGAAACTACTGGGCAAGTTACTGAAGTTTACTGGGTGGGGGGTGGGGGGGGATGGGGCTGGGACATTTTGAGGAAGCTTGTTTGATGAATGTAGTAAGTTTGGTGGTTTCTTGACAAATGGAAGGAATATATGTCGGCTAAGTTCTACTTTAAGAGCCACCGCGGGGGACATTAGCTCTCCCAGAGTGGGAGGTGGCTCCCACCCAAGTTGTCAAACAACCACCCGTTAAACCATCCCAACAGTTAGAAGGACTGTTAGACTCCGGTTAATGAACCAAGATTTTTCGGTTCTTACACTTCTTCACAAAATAGCCGGAACAGTTTTAGGTTTCAAGAAAGTACAGTCCCATTTTAATAAGAAGGGTCTTCTCTGACATCTGAAAAATATATTAGATCTACCTTCACGTATTCATACGTCAATTCATATATGCAGCTATCAATTTGGATGAATAATATCAATAACCAAGCTAACATTATTAGAGTATCATATTATTTGAATTTTAAAAATGTATCCTAGACACGGTAATTGAACCCAAGACACTATACCAATGCTCTAACTATTGAGCTATCCAGGAGTCATCCCGTTCCTAGGGTAGTTCTTCACTTATATTTTAAGACAGAGTCTGTGATGGACATGCAGATATCATCAGTTACATATGAGGGATCAATTAAGATCACGAGCTATCAGATAACGCAGCCATCCTCGACTCGGAAGGACTTTATGATGAAAAATGGTACAATTAAAATTGTACAAATGTGCATAAAGTAGTACGATAGTTAGATGGGGCTATAACGTAGCTAACAACTATAATTGTTTTGTAATTTAATCCATCATTAGTAAAATAATGTAAAGTAATGTTTGCCACGAAAAAAAATGTTTGTCTTTTCTAAAGGGTTCATCCTATAAGAATCAGACTATAGTATCTCAGTTACTGTGTTCTTATTTATATAAACTTTTATCGTAAATAAAGATATACAATTAATTTAATAAAATTAAAAATAATTATGGGTATTACTGATTAAGACTTAAACGACGTTTACTACTCGCTGAATTCAAAGGTAGACATAACAAAATAAGTAAATTAGTCTTCAGGCACTCTATATTTTTATATACTTTACTATAATAATCCTCCTAATGTGAACATTGATATCAATGGCTGTCATAATTAAAGAAATTATTCCCTAGATAAAATAAATATCAACATATCCTTAAAATTAATTAAACGATTTTTTTTTTGCTAACCAAACATAGTATAACTTCTGCACTGCACAAAAGGAACACTTTCTCTGGACTTAGTCTTACTTGATATTCGATCGATGGCAGAGAATGAAAATATTTACAGATAGCGACCTTTCACCCCCCCTTTTTTTTACTCCTCTCTGTAAAGTGGTCAGCTATCCACCACAAAAATGGGGAAAACACATTTACAGTATGTTAACTTTAATTGTGTGTGCAAGTGGAGTGGTTCTTATTTCTTAGTACCTCCTTACGCCATGTAGGCTGTCACTAAAAGCTAGAGACATCGTCGTAAAATTATGAAAACCTTTCACAAGGTGACAATAATCATTTCTGATTGGTGCTTGCTTCATGTCTTCTTTAGTCAGCTCCTTGAAACTTTCAAAATACCCTTAGAAATAAATACATCCAAAGCGTAAGAATCAAGTTCATTTCCAACGAACTGAATTAAAAAGTATATAATATATTCCTAAACTTCCAAGTAAATGCACTCTTCGCTTACAGTTTTACGGTAGCAATCTTTCCTTAGATTATTTACCCTGGTGCATATATATATATATATCCTATAATATATAGCCATAGTGTAAAACATTAAGGTAAGACTGTATAGACTGAGTGTGGATTAACATCTTGCCAGAAGTTATCTTAAAATAAAATGCTTTTGCATGACCTACATACTAACAGCTAGTATTTAGTAGCATCAAGTTTACACGTGTATAGTTAGTAATTAGAGACGTCATATATTAACATATCATTAATTAGTAGATATGTGGGTCACATGTACATATAATTAGTAAGCAATGCTATGTTTACATGTATTTAGGTCGACTGATTGGCTTTGGATGAGTTGTTTTACATGTGATGTAATAAATTTGAGCTAATAATTACTGGTAAACTAGAAGTGAAATAATAGATTAATAACGAAGGTTAAGGATTTCAATTAGTTTTTTACACTTAAAACTAGTTTTACAAGTTCAAGGTTTTGACTTGTGAAAAGTATAAAGTTATAGTACTTTTAATGTTACAACTTCGTTACAAAATTATTAAATTGTTTGTACGTAGCATTTTAAGTTATATCTGGAAATGTATTATTAATAAATTCGATCAAAAATATTTTAATATCTTACTAAATATTCTTAGAATTGTTTTACTAAAATGCCAAATAATATAATTTTAATAATTAATATTTTGAACTGACCCATGAATATATAAACATAGATACTGTGTAAGGCCTTAAAGAATATGTGTCCTTTTTTCTAATTCCATGCCTAGTTTGTTATTTTTCACTAAATTGAAAGTAATTTTTACAAATATTATCATTTAAACTAGAGATGTTTTTGATTTTAAAACTAGCAATGCCGTAAAATAAAATTCCCAATGTCCTACTACCCATTCTGGCTGTACGCATTTTAAATACACTTATGATGCTAAGGACTAAGGAGACATAATAGAGGTAGTGCACCCGCATCTGTATGGAAGATAAGTTGGAAACTATTTAGGGAAAACCACCCTCGGTGAATCCAGCTGAGATCATATCCGGAACAACCCCTTCACCCTTAAATACAACCAAATGTGACTGGCGTCTTGTCCATATTATCACCATTGTGGGTGATTCATGGGGGGTTTTAATTCCTTGTTTGGTTCATTGAATAAATTCCTAGGCAATATCATATTTTTGAATGAACTACTTGAAATAAACAAAAGGATTGTTTTGAAAAATGAAACTCTCCGCAGTTTGATGAATATATAACCTACTCTATCTAATGTCCTGGTTTATTTTATTATAAATTTGATCTCTCGGTGGATTACTGAACACTTTATTACTAAATATAACGTTTTATCCACCACAAAAAATATCGATGAATGTGCAACGCAAATGCTGTATTTTATTAATGGAAAAATATATTCATTTACAAAGCGAAATGGTTTATATTATTCTACTATTGGGGCAGTATTTTTAGTTCATCAAAGCGAGTTTAAAGGAGATGCAAAGGAAATAGTTGGCTATGCGGTGAGGTTGGAGGTCATCGGTCCCGGATGACTGAGAATTGAGTTCATTTTACGGATTGTGAATTTTCATCTTAGATTCTGAGCACGTAAAATATTATATCTACTATCCTGAATTCATAAGATAAATCATGTTCTCTGAGTTTTTACTGTTGATGGATTGTGAAAATATTGATTACTTTAATATATATATTGTTAATATGTTGGAAACTCGACAGTTAAATTTAGTATATGTTAAAAGACAATCCTGATAACTATAGGGTAGATTACACTGGTCGAGATCATTTTGCTGGCTTGTAAACTCGTGCGCGAGTGAACTTGTTCCAACAATCTCGGCAAGTGTCGATTACACTGAGGCACCAAACTCGCCCACTCGCTCAGTAGAGTTGTTTTAATTTTTCGTGAATAGCTTTGTTAATCGCAATGTCTGGAGTGAGGTGGAACAGTAACAACATTGTAGACTTTTTACGAATTTATGAACAATATACGGTTCTTTGGAACATCAAACATCGTGACTATATCAATGTAAATCTTAAACATGTGGTTTTTTTAATGTGTGAAGAGATTAAAAAAGAAGGATTGCTTAAGGGGATGGATGAAAAGAAGCTCAAAGCAAAAATTAAGATTTTGAAAGACATCTACCAGCAAGAGCTAAGATAGAATGAAGCAAAAAAAAAAAAGAAAAAAGTGGCAGCGGAACATAAGATATATATTCGCCAACATTGATGTGGTTTGACGCTGCCAATTTTTGGGGGAAAGTTTTGTCTACAAGACGAATCCATTTAAATTTGGTGAGTGAATTTACTACACATATCTTTTAACGTAATTATTAATAAAAGATGACCAATATAAACATATTACGCTATTACAATAATAAAACGCTAATATACATAAAAAAAACTTTACCATACTGATACAATATACGTATTGAATTCATTTTGACATTACAACCATTTACAAATAGGTTTCTGTCACGTCAATACCAACTTTCTCCCACTGCCATGGCAAGAGGTTTTCCTTTGTGAAATATTTGGCAAATAGTCTTCTTACTTCCTCTGCAGCACGTTTGTAGTTATTGCTACCTAGATGGTTAACTGAGTGTAGACTATTTACATGTTCCTTCCATTCTCCGGGAATAATATTACCGGTATTCACATTCTCTCTATCAATTGGTTGTTGAGGTAAATATGTGTTTGGATTAGTCTTTCGCAACAAGTTGTAAATACTACATGCTGCCTAGATGAATTTATCAGCTGTGCTTGGTTTCAAATCAATTGGTCTTGAAAATACTCTGAACCTTCACACTGGTATTCCAAATGCATTCTCCACTACCTTTCTTGTGCGAGAAATCCTTTAGTTAAATATTCTCTCCAAATTATTGAGATCTGCCTTGCTGTATATATGGCTTCATTAAGTTGGTTCTTAAAGGAAAAGCATCATCCCCAACTATTACGGAGTTTTCAGGAATTGCAATGGTGTTGTTTTCTATAGAGATGTTCAAAGTACAGTCTCTAAATATTGCACTATCAATAGTTCATCCATTCCCTCCAACGTATAAATACGTAAAGCAATAATCAGCGTCAACCATTGCAAAAAATATAATACTATAAGTTTTCTTGTGATTAAAATACGTTGAACCTGAACCAGGAGGTCGTTTAATGATGACATGTTTGCCGTCAATCGACCCACAACATCTTGACAAATTCCAACGTAGAAAGAATCTGTTTTCGATTTGTTTCCATTCTTCAATTGTTGAAGGCACCTAAAATATCAAATCAATTTAGTAGGGGAGATATGCGGAAGTTGTTACAGGGCAAGTGATAAATAATATTTTGTGAACAAATTATTAGTTGTAGAATATCACAATGTATATTGAAGGAAGAAAATTCCATAAGCCAGGTGTCAAGAAACTAATAACAGCTCGGTATTCTTTATTATTAACCGTTAAAAGTAAACCACCTTCCTTTGTTGGTTTTTGTTTAGAGCCATCAAAGAGCGCTGAGCGGTAAATAGTTTGTCTTATTATTGTACTATAAATTAAACATTAATTAAGTTACAATACCACGTGGTCTTTATTAATATTGTTTTTTTATTGGGGCACATTTTTATAATGTGACTAGAGTATATACATAAATTGAAAAACTAATATAAGAGTGACTGTTTTGGATTTCAAATTATGTTCATACTTTACTTTGTTTATTTATTCATTCATTCATAATGCTGTGTTTAATTTTTTTTTAGAAGTTTTGTTTTGAAAATCAATGACAAATAATTTATTGACTATTGATTTTTAAATAGTATATAGGTACCAAAGACTTTATCTTAACTAAAAATATCTAAATCATTCTACTTTTTTAGGATCTGCCCAGTCAATCAAGTCTTAATGAGGAGGAAGATTCTCAAATGGCAGAGACTCAAGTCGAAATTCCAAATGGGGAGCCAAAAAGAAAATCGCCTCCAAATTCACCAGGAAACATTACACCACCACCGAAGCCGATGAAAATTTAAAAAAAAGACAATCAGCACCGGAAATAGTAGATGCAACTAAGCATTTGGATAAAATTGCTCAGACTGTGGGTAAAAAAAGGCCTTATGATCACTTAGGGAAGTATTTTGCCACTGAACTCCATCAGCTACCACATCGCCAAGCCATCTTATTACAACAGGAATTGCAAAGTTCTCTCACCCGTGCAAAGCTATCTTCCTTGGACCCTGTTCAGTCATATTCCCACAACACAGAACTTACCGTTGAATTAACTTCACCTTCAACATCTTCTACATATCGAGGTTTTATAAATGAAGGCCTACCTTCTACCGCCACTACTAATTATGAAAGTAAATATTCTGATGTATTTAGCCAAGCCCTTATTAACACATTTGGAGCGAATAACCAATAATCTATGTATCTCTTAGATCATTAATAGTTTTGTGTAATTAATGATATTATGATATTTAATCAATAAATTTCGAATAAATATATACATTTAGTATTTGGCTAAACCTACCTTAATATATGGCTTCAAGACTCGAGAAATTGCTGTGAGAACTTCCCTTTCAGGAACTTGAAACAGATATTCTAGCGACTTGAACGAATCACCGGGTAGTTAAATAGCGTAGTGTTAATTCTAGTTTTGTGGCAGTCAAGATGGCGATCCTCATTTTTGTGTCTTGTTTCAGTATCAGTCCATCAATCATTTGCACTAAATCATTGAACTGGTCGCTGTTTATTCTCAAAATATTCCTGTAATCTATACCCTTCAATTCTTCAATTCTTTCAGTAGATTATTAGATGCACCGTATTTTTCACGTTTGAAGATCCAGTTTCTTACCCACATTCTTCTTGTTTTCTTATTTTTATTTTCCAACTCTTTCTCAAGTATTTTTCTTATTAAAAGAGTAACGACAACAATTCCCGCACGAACTACTTCTTTAGACATAATTTATCTACTCCTACTAGTTTACTATCTTCACTTATTACACAGGGCGATTCTACTAGCCAGAGGGCTAACTAGCCAGCGAGTAGCTTGTAAAGTCACCCGGTGTTCAACTTTACTCGCTGGGGTAGAGCGAGCAGCGAGTTTACTAGCCGTTGCGATTACATTCGGCGAGTTTAATAGCAGCGAATAAATTCACCTGTTAGTAGCTAGTAATCTAGCCTAGTGTAATCGGCCTTATAAGGGACTCGATAGTTTGTAAGTTACAAAGGTAATTGTACTACTATTTCAATGTATAAATTGCTTTCTCATAGTTTTATAGCTATAGAAATAGAAATAAGTATATGCAGGAATTACATTTCTTAAACAAGATTATTGTTTAATTATTTGTATCACAATATTTTGAATAAATATTTTATATTATAATTATCACTTATGTGTTTATAAGGTTTATACAAATTGAATAAAATGATCTATGTTTCAAAATATCTGAATACTTTACCTAAATACTTTAACTTTATCATAACTACAATTTGTCTTATCTCAGCATTTTAACTATCTTTACAGATTTATAACTGTATCTCTATACTTGGTGTTACTTATTGCGTGCAAAACATTAAAATTTAACTTTTTACAAAGCTATGGACAGCTTAAGAAGTTTTAAGAATGTTCATCATTGCAGGCCCAACTCCCCCGGCTCGCGCGAGGTATGGGAGTAAAAGGGAAAAGAAAAGACCAAGTTATTTCAGAAATGTGTGCAGTGCATTCGTATTTGAATGATTACCCGAAATTTTCCACGGTGACGATGGTAGACAAAGTGACAAAGTTTCTTGTTAATAACTATAGTATGTCCCTATTAAGACATAATGAAGATTTGTGCACAGTGCTTATATGTGAAGTCATTTTAAGTAGTCCAAAAACGGCCTTTTCAATGCAATATTTTTTATCCAAATAGCATTTAAGATTTCAACAATGTTCTGTACTAGAAATATCTATTAACTCTTTATCCCCATTAATGTTTAATCAGAAATTATTCACGTGCAATAGTGTTGGTGTAAATTCACGATCTATAGTCGACTGTATCCCAGAGTGTATTGGCATGTGATACACGCTCTTAATAAGGAATACAAGAACAATTGCGTCATAAATGAATACGTGTACAAAAGCTAAGCTCAAATTTGATCCTTTTTATTTGGGGTATTTTTTTACACAACTGACCTTGTTAATATTAGCATTTAAAATAAAAATATTATTTATTTAAGATGAGATAATGGAGAAATAATATATTTAGAGTTGTTTTCTTGTTAAGTTTAGCACGATTTCAATGGAATTAGAGAGTAATAGGGTAGCTTAGAGTAAATGCATCTGCATTAGCCTGTATAGGGTTTGGAAAAATAGAGTAATGAATTGTATGCGAAAAAACAAACACATGTCTACATGGTCCTAATTTGAATATTGACCTTCCGGTCACAGGTAATCCAGTATATTGCGGATCTACCGTTTTAATTCATATCTTCACCAGTGTGGATACAGGTTGAACTGTAATTAATAAATAACTTGTTTCAAATATATTGATTCAATAGCTGCTCCCTACACCAAATATTGTTCTCTTGAAAATGACAGATCTGAACATATAATTTTTTTTGGTACAAATTCATTGTTTCAAAATGAAGTTTGCTAGACACCAAATACGGGAATTGGAGATTAGGAATAACAAAAAACAAGATAGATGGTTTCTATTTATTCTTCAACTCAAAAGAAGAATAACTTTGTAGAACCATCTTGAAATATCTCAACGCTTTGGAAATATTTTGCTATACATATAAAATATATGGATGAGAAAAGTTTTTGAAAACTTAGCCATGCGTCGAATGTGATTCATAGCTTACTTTTTTTTATTCCTAAATCTAATATCCGGTTGGAAAACAACTTTTAAACTCGAGTAACCACAACTTGGTAGCAATTTTTTTAATACAATCAAATATAATACCGACATTTTATAATCTTGACCTTTTACTTATGAAACACATGCATCAGTGAGCACGCAGTCTAAACGTCAAGTTCGTCTAGTCTGAATAACCAATGACGGGGAGCTTGGAGCTTAAGATCAACCTGCTATTATAACAGTATAAACACTTATTCTTTAACAACATGAAATAAATAATGAACCTAATTTAAACATTAAGTGATTAATCAAATAAAGAATTACCAACCAAACTTTCAAAGATGATAATATATATATATAAAAAATAGGATTAATAAAAATGTAAATAATTTGATAATATAGAAATAGAGATTTCCTTTTTAACAACTTAATATCATCAAAATAAATACATCATATATTACATAAATACAACGTGAAATATATAATTAGTTTTAAATCTTGACTGGGTGAATTGAGGGCTATTTTTTATAAATGGTTTACCCCTCCCCTCCCCGCAAATTCACGTGCGTGACGTTAAGTCCACGTGCTAATTGGTGTAGGTCACAACTGATTGCTTAAATATTTGATCTGTGGAAGAAAGCCAAAAGTCTCATGCATTAGTATCTATTCTTGAGGTCAGATATAATTTCTAAACCAAATTAATTTTTTTACATTTATAATACTAACATCTTGTTTGTTGTTAAAAAATGTAAAAAAATTAATGGAATCAGCCAACCGAGCGTCCACCACCGTTAGCGCTGATGGTGACAACATTTGTGGATATGGGTTGTCATGTGGTCAGCACAACAAGCCCGCTGGCCGTAAATGTCAGTTTTCTAGACCGAAACCACTACTTCTTTATTCCAGCAACTCCTCAATTTATCCTCAAGAGACTTAAGTTGGCCCTTTTCCAGGCCCACTGCATCTCAGAGAAATTTGGAAGCACCAGGTATCGAGCCCGAGACCTTTGGATCTCTAATCAGAAATTCTGACCACTTAATCACAGAGGTGGTCTAATAAATGTAAGATTAAGATTATACAAAAACCAACAATCTCAACCATTGTTCTTTAAAGTTATGGAACACGGATTCTTATTTTAAATAGCTTAGGATGTTCGAAAACAAATAACTAAGAAACATATTTACTCCATAAATGGATGAAGATAATAAATCTTGCATGTTACATAAATGATGAGCTACATACCCTGTGTTTATCACTAGGGGTGAACAAATCTCACAGGATACAGTGGGCAGGACATGAACGTAGTTATAGGGGTGAACAAATTTCGCAGAATGTAGTGGGCAGGAAATGAACGCAGTTATAGGGGTGAACAAATCTTTCAGAATACGGTGGGCAGGACATGAACCCAGTTATAGTTTCTTCCATTTGCCCTGCAAGGCATTGACTGACAAACATAATGAGAAAAGGAGAGTGGGAATATATAGGGTATAATGAGATGGGCTGGATAGAACTAGCTCAAGATAAGAATAGGGTGTAATGAGGTGGACTGGATATGTTAAGATAGGGATAGCTTATATTCTTTTGTAAATGCACCAATGAACTTTAGAATCCCTAATTCTGTGTAACATTAGTCATTTAATGGGGTAAATTCACGATTTATCAATTCATCACGTATACTATTGAATTATTATATAATACAAAATATTTCTATGGTTGTTCTCTTTAAAAAATGTATTTCCAATTCTACTTTTTTTAAGGTAGAAATAAAATGAGATTCAATTTAAAGCTTTTTATATATAAAAAAAGAACTAGATATTCGGCTGGACACTGAGCTTCTCTTTAAAATAATGTGCATTTTTTTGCGAGTGTGTGTTTTCAGAGCACGTCCCTGCTAGCCAAAGGCTCGTACATAATGAGATGATAATTAACTGACCGTGATAAATGCGTTTTCCCTTCACCTCCCCTCTCTTTTCGATCCTTCCATGTAAGTATCTCCTTCTCTCTCTTCTGACAGTTCTATCTCTCTTCACGTGTCACTCCTCTCTGAAAACAAAAACAAAATATTAAAAGAGATAAAAAAGGCCAGGGTAGAATGTAGTGGTTTAAATTACACAACAACTGTAATTAAAGTGCAGGTTACACCGTAGCGGCATCAGGCATGCAGGTCGGGGGGGTGAAAGGGGGGTGACATTGTCGAGCACGGTGATGGCTCGTTATAATTATTTTACGTGAAACGTTTTACACTAAATTTGTTAGTAGGGACACTTGTCAGGCTCTCGCCTGGGACCTTTAAAGGGTGTTTTCTCTCTAAGGGACTTTGGGACTACGGCCCGTGACGGGTTTCCAGGGACGGAGCCTTTTATGGGGAGTAGGAACTGGGTGTGGAGGAGTATAAGTTATTTTTGTCCCCCCAATACCCTACCATCATAAAAATTGTGATGGGTACAAAAGGTGTATGTTTTTGTAAAGTCACTAATTACCCCCTCCTATCTTGAATTTGAGATGGGTACAGAAGGTGTATGTTTAGGAAAAGTCACTATTTACCCCTCCCATCCTATATTTGAGATGGGTACAGAAGGTGTATTTTTGGGGAAATATACTAATTACCCTTTCCCCTCCTAAATTTGAGATGAGTAACAGAAAGGTTTTTTGAAAAGCCCCTCTCATCCTAAATTTGAGATTTGTACGCTATGTTTGGGGAAAGCTAATAATTACCCCATCCTAAATTCGAGATGGTACAGAAGGTGTATGTTTGGAGAAAGCCACTAATTACCCCCTTCCAATCCTAAATTTGATATGACTATAGAAGGTGTCAATTTGAGAAAAGCCACTTTTTACCCTCCTTTCCTTATAAATTTTAGATGGGTACACAAGGTGTATATTTGGGTAAAGCCACTAATTACCCCTTCCAATGCTATAACTAAGATGGTTACAGAAGGTGTATATTTTTGAAAAGCCACTAATCACCCCCTTCCATCCTAGATTTGAGATGGATAGACTACATAAGGCGACTTTTTGGGGAGATCCACTGTTCCCTTAGTTAAATCAAAGCAGTTTGATTTTGATTGGTTTTTAACATAAGCTAGGGGTTCAAATGTATGAAGTGTTTATTTATAAAAGGGATCAGGATCATATCCAAAAATGTATTGTTTTGGGGGGTTTATACCATGAAATATTACAACAGAAGCAATGTAAATATGTTTCAATAAATAAATTATTTGGGTTTGTAAATCTTATGAATGTTTTATAACTAATTAGCAACTAGCTTATGCATTGGGAGTTGGGGGTGTTTAAAAATGCATTGACAATACTTTGTAAATATGGGGTAGGTTAGGAGGTCCCTAATACACCTCCCTTCAATACAACTCATAATATTTGGTTTATTAGGGCATCAAAAATTAATTTAGTCCCTAGCTCACATAAAACCAAAATTAATTCCCTTACAACCTTGAACCTTTACTATATCAGATTAAGTTGGATGTTAGGGATTACGAAAGATCAGTATTTTTGAAGTTTATACATAAAAAATCATGTCATCAAAATAAATCCTATATTGTTCCAGTAGAACTAAAGAGATTAATTTTCTTCACATTGTGTTATATTATTATTATTATTATTATTATTATTATTATTATTAGCACTATGTATTACTACCCGTTCGGGTTATACGCACTTACGCTAATGTGTAATGGTAGGGTGATTGTGAGATGAAATGGAGGACCTACAGTTTAACGTGGAATCCGAACCACGGTGGAGGCCTGGCATTCCACAAATTCACAATTTGTGATTAATACACATCTTTTCAGAGGTGAAGGAAGGGTTTAGCAATCAGATAAATATGTGCTGGGACCGAGGATTGAAACTCGAACCCTCAGCACAGAAGTCTGACACCTTACCCCTAGACCACCAGGTCACCTACATTGTGTTATAAACAGACCTTTAAATATCTGTCACGGATGTTAAAGAATTTAATGACATCGTTTTCTATTTATTTAAAAGTGCTCTTTTCAAATGCTAATATGCTCATGACCAATATTAAAGAAATGTTCATATTACTATGTGTAGGAAATTAAACTCTGTTGCTACTAGAACAATATTTTATTTATCTTGCTGAAATAAAAAAAAATTGCCATAAAATTGCTTTTAATACCACACTGTTTGAAAAGGGGTTTGTTATTTCAAAATATTGTTCATGCCAAAATGAATGTTAGCGGTATAAATATGTCCCTAGGGGAATGGAAACCTCACATTCTAAGCCAGACTTTCCATCTCAACTATCTATATTCAAGAAGGTAGTATTGCTTCCACTCGAACAGTGGAAAATAATGTGCCCTCCATAATGAAACCTTTTGAAGATAAACGTATTTATTAAAACAATTTTTTTTTCACGTATATAGCAATCGTAGAAATATAATATTTTGAGCATAAACAAAATTTATCTCAACATTTTAACGAAGAGTTAGACCGTTCAACTAATAGATCCGTGGGTCTCATCCAACCGCCAGGCCCCAGAGATTGTCCGCGTTGATTAAATGTCCAGCCATCACTGGAGAAGCGTCGTATAATATGTTTTTGTGATTGGCCTTGATTAAATAAAGTAGTGGGGTGACAAGTTGGCCTAGTTAACTTACACCACCTCTCTCCTCCAAACAGCTGAGCACAGCTCCACCTCTCTCCTCCAAACAGCTGAGCACAGCTCCACCTCTCTCCTCCAAACAAGCTGAGCACAGCTCCACCTCTCTACTCCAAACATCTGTACATTACAGATGAAGTCTTGCTAGTTGATATTTGACCGTTTTATTGTAATAGTGCATTGCTTTTAATGTGAGATGGAACGGGACGCGAGAAAAGGGCAATGTTTTTACAGTTTTTAGATCAAAATAAATCAGATATGTCATCAGTACATAGAATTTAGTTTTCTTCACATGGTGACCTCAACATTCGTTGAATATCTGTCTAGGCTGTCCTGGAATTTAATTATACATTTTTCTCTTCGTTTAAAAAGTATGTCATCTAATGCCGCTATGCTGTTGACAAATATTCAACTGTTGAGGTCACCATGTGAAAAACAACAACTTTATGTTCATACTGAATCAATATTGTATTTATTTAAGCCAAACCAAGTTTGGATATAAAAACAGTATATTCTTTTTTCTGATTCCCTAAGCCCCCACCTTAAGTCTTATAACCTATATTTTAAGTTTGTTCGTTCTCTCTCTTAAATGACACATTATACTTTTAGCACTAACAAAAAAGAATATCGATGATGAAAATCGTCGTTTTGACTCTGAGTCGACTAATAAGTAAGTATTTATATTGCCAAACACTCTTAACTCTTAACCAATGTGTATTCTGTGTAACCAATACGTGACCACGATTGAGGAGTTCAACTTGAAAATACATCATGAAAGTGAAACTAAATCATTTGAGAAATTATACCCGAGTGATTCGCGTTGGCTATCTCTAAAGTTGAATCTCTGACAGCCTCTTATCGAAGAGGAAATAGTATCCTCGTAAGAGTCTTGTCACAACACGAGAAAGGTACCGCAGCGCCCTTGCGAGTGACCTGGCTATTAACTGGAAAAAAAAACCTTTACTGATTCCGAAATGATAAATGTTTGTAAGATATCAGTATAAACCAGTAATTACTGAAGAAGAACACCTAATCGAGTGTGATACCTTCCGTTGAACAAGTCCCAATGTCATAAAAGACTACAGCTTGGAGAACAGAAATTCTCTAATCAAAAACTCTTTAACATAATCCGCACAAAATTGAAATGGGTAGAAACTATATTGATAGCAATTGTTGAGTCTACAGATACTATGTTCATTTGAGCATATTTGCTGTTTATTTCAACTGTAACCATTTTAAAATGAATGTTATCAACCCTTCTCTATAGAGAAGGCGATGTAAGACAAAGAATAGAAAAGTAGATCACTAGGGATTTTTATTTGGCCCACACCCAAATATGTAAAACCCAAGTACCCAAACTTAGCAGTGTTAACTATCAGTAAATTAAAGTATTCAACTATTCAAGTTAAGGAAGTTAGGGTTTGCTTTATGTATATTCATAACAAATTACATGAAATTGACAATGGCCTGAAGGCCGTTTTACTATCAGAGACAATGATCAAAAGATTAACAATATTAATTTTATTGATTGCGGACAATGCTCAATAGCAAATAATCCAACAATATTTATCGAGAAGCGAATAAATGTACTTAAGTAAAAAAAAATATTATAAGGTTACAGAGTACTAAATGCATTTATCTAGATTAAAGAACATTCATAATAAGCTAACAGAACCAATTCAAAAGTAAACAAAGTTAATTATTGCGAACAGTAATCGAAATGAAATGAAAGCTGGAATACACCCTATCGTCGAATCAACATGGCTAAGCCATTCAAAAGATACCTATAAATATCTGAAATTAAGCTTGTTAGAAAGTCTATACATATCATATCTCATAACTTATATATATCAACTAATAAATTTCTGCTCATAGCCATACCCCTAGGTACAATATTTACAAGTAGAATCATTATTCTCATCTAACAACCCATGAGGCGTGGGTAGCCACTTAATATCTTTCTAACTTATTTATTTAGTCCATAATAATATTTGAACATATTAAAATAATTTACCGAATTTACCACTCGCCTAGAAATTGAAAATATGATACCACACCATATTAGTTTCATCTAGACACACTACAACTGTAAGAATATAGCCAAACAAATATAGTGCAAGATAGCGCACAAAGATTTAATTAATTTGATTTATGAATAATATAACCTAACTAGCATTAAAAGGCATAAGACATAACATGCCAGTCTAATTATCAGGAAAAATAATTTAGTAGAAAATAAATAAATAAATATGCTGAAGCACTATCATATTGGATCCCTATATAATTTAGAAAGAGTTTATTCGTTCCTCATTTTTCCAATAATTTTTTTTATAAAAAAACCTTTCCAAAATAAAGCACACTTACATATTGTAAGTTCCTAAATCCTAATTGCATCGAAGAGTGATCGTTCCGGTCTGGCTATCAGCTTATATTTCATTTAGAACAGTGGGAAAAAATGGTAGGGCTATATTCCATGACCGAGGAAGTCATCTTTGGCTAGTCAGGAAACTGCTCACGCATCGACGCCTGCGCACAACGTCAATATGAAGATTAAGAGGGGGTAGGGCGACACACGTGATACCATTTGTCGCTTGTTTCCCCAAGCCTTGGCGCCTGCGCAGCGTCCTCAACTCGAGGGATAGCAAACGGGATCACATGGCATTCTAAGTCTTCATTCTAGTTTTATCGCCAACTTGAATGATGAACAGTGTTCTGTGTTGACTTGCGTTGAGGATCCATACCAGGCGCTGATTTCCCGGTAAAATGGTGTTTTATTTTTTATTTATTTTATTTATTTTGCTATTTATTGGCCTGGCATCTTACAAATTTTTAAATCCAGGCCGTTTTATTCACAAAATTTTCATAAATCTCCCTATATAATCTGTTCTATCCATTTTGTTTACAACTAGCAAGTTTAGCTCTTAAACTACCTACTTGAGAAATAAACTTACTCTCCTTCCAGTTGGTCCACCCCGGGTATTTTACGCCCCCGGTACCCCTCGCCGCTACTTCGCTCCACCACCGCCTGGGACCATGTTTTCAGGGTCGTGGGACAGAGTAGCGGCGATGAGCATCCCCCTATCCACCACCTGGGGAGGCGCCCTATCGGAGTTGGTGCTCCGTCTACTTCATAGCATCAACATTTATTGCCCCATTCTGTGCGTTGTAAATTTATTTCTCCTAACCTACCCCTTATTTTCCCTCCCTGCCCTACCCTATCTAACCTAATCTAAGCCTACTCATAACCTAAACTAATATTACGTACTTCAATAGCTCCTCCAGGGTAAAACCATCCTCCCCGATGGTACAAGGGGGCTACGTGGTAGCCGCCTATCTCCATCCCGATGCAGAGGACCCCTTCTAGACCTGGTCCCACTCCTCTTGTTACCAAGAGGATGGACCTCCAGTCACGGGAATACCCCTCTGCATCGCCTAGGATATCCTTCGCTACTATCAGTTACTCAGCTGGAATGCTGATCCTTCAGGATACCATGGTTACCACGGTATCCCTCCAGACTCATCAGCTAACCTGGCATGCCAGTCCCATTGCTCCGTATTTGCAACCTCCCGGAATCGTGCCTTATTCCCCCTTGAAGGTTGCCTTTATTCGCCCCCTCACGAGCAACCTGTCAGCTTTAAACACCTCCCGCTGAGACCGCACCATCGTCCGTCCCAGTCCCGCTCCCCGTTTCCCCAGTTCTATCTTCATTCCATCTCCTCATCACTATCAGTATCCCTGTCACTATTTCCATCGCTGTCACTGTCATTAGTCTCCCCCTCCCCCTCTCTCTATCCCACCTCCTGTTGTCTCTTTGCCTTAGTCCCCTTCTTTCCCTTAAAGCCCTAATATAGTCAGTCCTGGCCCTTTCTGTTGCTTCCGCAGCTAGCTTGTCTAGGAACCTCCATTTGGTGGGATCTCTTATTATTCCTCCCACCAAGCAACCTTGCACTTCTTGCTGGTTTGGCCTCCTAATCTCCAACGTTCGAGCACACTCTAGGACCACATGTTCCGGAGTACCCACCTCACCACACTCACATAACTCAGACTCAACCAGCCCCATCCTCCACAAAGATTCAGGGTATGGTCCTTTCCCTGTGATAAACTGGACCAGCCCAGGGGAGGGTTCCAGATGTTCATTATCAACCCTTTCAACCACATTTGGAAAAAGTTGATAAGTTCTTCTACCAGTTTCACTGGCCTCCCATCGACTTTGCCATTCCCTCCACATTGAGATGTCTGCATCAATGGATGTTTCCACCTCCGGTGAGGTGAGTATCCTCACCCTATCCAGCTTGTTCTTTCTCATCCAGTAACCGACTGCTCTTTTCCTTACCAGTAGATCCAACGGCCAGATACCCAGAGTAACGCACAACGCGTCGGTTGCCACCGTCCGGTAAGCCCCGGACAGTCTCAGGAGGACATTTCTTTGGATGCTCCTTACAGCCCTGGCCGGCACAGCGTTATTCAGCCTATGAGCCCAAACGCATGCCGCGTAGCCCACAATGGAGAGCAGGATCGCCTGATGATATGACTTAATTACCCGCATGGGCAGATGGAACCTCCTCTGCCCAATGCTCACTATTTTATTCAAGACCCTCTGCGCTCTCCCTGTCACCTCCTCAATGTGTGCTGTAAAATTCCTATTTTCATCAACCGTGACTCCCAGGTACCTAACCGTTCGACTCCTTTTTAGGTTCCTACCTGCCACCTTTATCGCTGGGTCCCTTTCCAATTTCCCCTTGAACAACATGTACGTGGTCTTCGCCGGTGCCATCTTCAATTTCACGCTGTTGCACCATCTCTCAAGTCTTTCAAGCACTACATTTGCTCTCTCCTCCAAGCTCCTCCTTGATCTGCCCTCTATTATGATCAGGAGATCGTCCGCGAACGCCACTAGTCCATGCGTCTCCGGAAGCGCTTCCAACTCCTGCAGTCCCGGCTCAAGTCCCACATCCCAGAAAACCGGCCCACATACTGAGCCCTGGGGACATCCTTTGGTCAATTTCTTCTGCACTCTGTATCCCAGACATCTCAGGGTAGCGTATCTGTCCCGACAGTAGTCCTTCAAACTCCTGTACAGATTTCCTGGGCATTGCAACTCCCGTAGCCGATTGAAAAGCGCAGGCCACCACAGATTATCAAACGCCCCCGAGATGTCCACAAATACTCCCACTACATATTTATCCACAGTCGAGTCAATCAGGTAAAATGGTAAAATGGTGTGTGTATACAGCTCTTTTAGGTAGCGGAGGTTGGTGGCGAGGATAGTTTGTAGCCACGGTACAGTTTGAATTAAATGTGAGGCTTGCCAAATAGGATTTTTTTGAGTGGCACACTTGGATGGCCAGTTTAATCATCGTGATGTGGTCTTTAAATGGTCCTCCAGTCCAGTAGAACTAATGTTGGCATGGATGTCCAAATAAATCCAACTTTTTTTTATATGTCTACATACTTATAAAATTGTCTTTGCCAAAGATGTACTGAAATATACAAACACTTGACTAAGTAGATTTTCATAACCCATTTCTTACAAATAAATAATACAGTTTACAATTTTTCTAAAAACTGCTTTAAACTTTTACTTTTATTTAAATAATTAAAATAGTTTAGTTTTATATACTATACCGTTTACAATATGTGCCGAATGTCTCAAAATATGATTACATGGCACAGATACTATTTTTCCATTGATACATTATTTTGAGACAGTATTTTTATTAATGTACCTTATGTTCATCTTTAGCGTTGACTTTCTTGATTGACCGACTGTATTAGGTAACGACTCACATACTAACCTAACACCAAATAAACTACATTTAGTCCTAAATCAAGTTCACAAATTTCATATTTGTCGGTGCCGAAAATGGGATACGAGACCCAAATTTACACCAGCTTTATATTAATATATTCATTCACTGCTCTTATTGAGAAACCAATTTAGAACCATCGGATAAGCTGACGCACGCCCAACTGACTGAGCCACCGCAATCATAAATGGGATTATATTATATAAATATATATATAAGCACACAATTTTTTTAAAAAAAGCAGTAACTCTCCTTTCTACGAAATGTAACACCCAATTTTAATAGGAAGGTTCACGTCCGACAGCTTTGAAAGTTACTATACTAGCTATTCTCGCGTGTTCATACGTCAAGTCATGTGATTTGCTGCTGTCTCATTAACCAAATATTATCAATATCAATAAAATATCACAAATTGTATAGTAAAATATTATCAATGCAGGTAGCAAAAAGAATGTCTTTGTTATAAAAGTACCTTCCTATGGAAATTGGACTGTATCGACCACAGCTCCTCCGAGATCTTCGCCCACAGGTCTCAACGGGTCCCAAGACGACGGAAAGTGGGGCGGCGGTGCAGAGGGGTGAGGGGGTTGGAGAATAAGTGCCTTTCCTAAAACTCTTTTCCATCCTTTTATAAATCTTCTTCCTTCTTTCCTTTTATCGTTCTTTCTCTCTCTTTCTCTGACCCCTTGATATGCCCTTGGTGTTCGTGATATGAGGGTTGCAGAATCCTCCGGGACAATCTAAACCAGTCTTTCTTCACTGGAAGAACGGCTTCTGTACGCGGTAAATTTCAGGCTATTTTTACCATTACAACACAAATCTACTATTTTTGCTTTTATAACAGATTCTTTAAATATATTTCGTGGACATTTACGGTTTGCGTTTGTCAGCATATGTGGCAATGACCTCTCTGTTTGATTAATTACTTTGGATTGATCAATAATAGAAAATTAACAAACAAGTTTTAACGTACGCAGTGAAATTTAATCCTAAATAACAGCGAAGATTTTTTTTAACTGCACGTCTTACTACCTGTTCGGGCTGGACGCATAAGTACTAACTTCGCTAATGTGATAGGGATAAGTAAGTTTAAATTTTGATGAAGTGTAACCAAATTTACATGGAAGGAGTGTGGAAAATCATTTATTAAAAACCACACAGAGTTAAACCGACCAGGATTCAAACACCAAACTCACCCTTATCACAAGACCAGTCTATTGCGAGAGTGATGCACGTGACCATTTGAGCACCGAAGAGGCAAAGGACTATCTCGCATTCCATAGTTAAATTTATTATATCCGCTTCAGTGGCCGCATGGTCTAAAGCGCTACTCTCGCAGTAAACTACACTGCCGATGATGGGGAGATCAAGGTTAGAATATCAGTCAAGTGTAATGAGGTTGGTTTTTCAAAATGATTTTCTTCTCTCCCCCCACTCAAATGCAGCTAAACTTCCTATAAATATAACCTTTCTAATCCCTAAAAACATTAGTATAATTAGTACATACCCGAAACGATAGTAGGATGCTGTGATAAAAAAAAACTTCATACAAAGAGATTATTGTAATCGTAAGTATTTTTTGCCTCGAAATTTAAATGTATTTTGTCTCTTTATTGCCCCAAATTAGAAAAAAAAAAAGCTTTACAATTATTTATGTCTCCATATGTGTCTGTCTGTCTATACCTTTGGTTACAGCCTAAATGGTTTGATGAGTTTAGTTTAAATTTTATATTTAGATGTATTTGGTCGTATCTTGAGGAAAATCATAATATTATTCTAGCCCCTAATATATAAGTGTAATTTACTAACAACTGATTTTTGAAGATTCAAAATTTTTGAAAAACGACCAAAATTATATTCTTTAAAATATACATCTGGAGAGTTTCAACAAAATGGCTGATCCGTTTACATTTTTCAAAAGAAATATTTATTTTTAAGTGCATTTTATCTATAAACGAATTTTTAAATAGTTAAAAAAATAGGTTTGGTATTTTTGTTCAAATTGTCAAAATTGGTCATCCATCGCTCCATAGAGTACTGTAACTCTGATACTACAGTCTTTGTAAACAATATGTCATTTCTTGCTCCATAGAGTACTGTAACTCTGATACTACAGTCCTTGTAAACAATATGTCATCCCTTGCTCCATAGAGTACTGTAGCTCTGATACTACAGTCCTTGTAAACTTTATTTCATCCCTCACTCCATAGAGCACTGTAGCTCTGATCTCACAGTCCTTGTAAACAATATGTCATCCCTCGCTACATAGAGTACTGTAGCCCTGATCATACAGTCCTTGTAAACAATATGTCCTCCCTCGCTACATATATCACTGTAGCTCTGATCCTACAGTCCTTGTAAACAATATGTCATTCCTCGCTACATAGAGTACTGTAGCCCTGATCATACAGTCCTTGTAAACAATATTTCCTCCCTCGCCACATAGATCACTGTAGCTCTGATCCTACAGTCCTTGTAAACAATATGTTATCCCTCGCTCCATAGAGTACTGTAGCCCTGATCATACAGTCCTTGTAAACATTATTTCATCCCTCACTCCATAGAGTACTGTAGCTCTGATCCCACAGTCCTTGTAAACAAGATGTCATCCCTCGCTCCATAGAGTACTGTAGCTCTGATCCTACAGCTCTTGTAAACAATATGTCCTCCCTTGCTACATAGAGCACTGTAGCTCTGATCCTACAGTCCTTGTAAACAATATGTCATCCCTCGCTCCATATAGTACTGTAACTCTGATCCTACAGTCCTTGTAAATAATATGTCATCCCTCGTGCCATAGAGTACTGTAGCTCTAATCCTACAGTTCTTGTAAACAATATTTCATCCCTCGCTATATATAGTACTGTAGCTCTGATCCTACAGTTCTTGTAAGCAATATGTCATCCCTCGCTACATAGATCACTTTAGCTCTGATCCCACAGTTCTTGTAAACAATATGTCATCCCTCGCTACATAGATCACTGTAGCTCTGATCCTACAGTCCTTGTAAACAATATGTCATCCCTTGCTCCATAGAGTACTGTAGTTCTGATCCTACAGTCCTTGTAAACAATATGTCATCCCTCGCTACATAGATCACTGTAGCTCTGATCCTACAGTCCTTGTAAACAATATGTCATCCCTTGCTCCATAGAGTACTGTAGTTCTGATCCTACAGTCTTTGTAAACAATATGTCATCCCTCGCTCCATAGAGTACGGTAACTCTGATCCTACAGTACTTGTAAACAATATGTCATCCCTCGTGCCATAGAGCACTGTAGCTCTGATCCTACAGTCCTTGTAAACAATATGTCATCCCTCGTGCCATAGATCACTGTAGCTCTGACCTGAGCCTCATACAACAGCTAGTCTGCGCCTTGAGAGTATATACAATGACTGGTCCTACCCCTGGGAAATATAAAGAAATGCAACACCCCCACATAAGATGTGTTAGCCAGGATCTGTGAGGTTAGCGTTGCTGGAAACTGCCCCCTCACCCCTAAGCGACAAGGCCGACATGGACCAACAGCGCAACAAGACTCGTATAATATATCATCTGACAAGTTTCATGAACTTTCCCTGTTTATTTATTTAGATTACTGTTTTTTAAAGCTTTCTTTATAACACATAGTTGTAGCCGCAGTTATCGTAAATCCCAACCACTTTCACTCTCGACTGTGTCAGGATTTGAACCAAGTTTGGCTAGTCGTGACCGGAAGTACCTTTATTTTTTACCCTCTTCAGTGGTCAAATGGTCTACGGCGGCTCTCTCAAGGTAAACTGGCCTGCTGATGACAGGAAGACCGGAGTTCGAATACCGGTCAGGTCTAATGAGGTTAGTTTCTTCCAAGTGGTTTACCAACCTCGTTTCACATAAATGGGGGTATATTACCTCTAAGATGCTTCCTTCCTCATCCCTACGCCACTAAAGTAATTATCATACATGCGTATGACCTGAACAGGTAGTAAGATGCAGGGATATACTAGTTTTATTTTTAGATAGTAAGAAGTTTTAATATATTCTGCGCATTAGTTTCGCTGTCAATTAAAATAGTTTACTATAGTACAAATTATTAAGAAATATATATTCATGTTTTGGTTAATATTTCCGAAGAAAATCCATTTCAACTGATTTTCAACGAATTTGGTAGCTCCACGCTTAATATAACCTAGCTCGAATCTTTCATCTATTCTAAAATAGTCTCTGATGACATATCTAACTCTTAAAAAAGAAGTAAAGATTCGATATATGGTACATGCTAATTATTTTTAAATTAATCATACTCTAATTAGGAGGTTGTTGGTTGATAATTAACGCCCTTGATGATGTTTGGTTTGGTTTGGTTTAGGTATTTTATCATCTTGTCATAATACCCATTCGGGCTGTATGTACTTATTAAACAAATATTCTAGAGCTGAAGAAGGTTGTATTTAGAAGATGTGTAGTCACATTTTAGTGGAGGGAGAGGGTAAACACCACTCTCAGAACACCAGATCGATATTTGAACACCAGTCTCTCCGTTATCTGCAGTCTAGTCCACTGTGAGAGAGATGGCTTAGACCGGTAGTTCTCAAACTGTGGTCCGTGGTGATGTGCTAGGTGGTACGCACAATATGAATGGTATTACACGTCCATATTTTCTTTTTCAAATAGTTTATTAGAGTTTGAGATAAGTTTTTAATAATAGCCAGTCAGTAATCTAATCTATATTTATCTGTATTATACTATTATGTAAAGACTTCCTAGATAAACAAAGTTGTTATATCAATTTTCCAAAATTACCGGCATGAAACTATTCTTTATTTGAAGGCTTCATTCAAAATCAAAACTCCCCGAGAAAAGACAAAATTGGTTTATGGGGCACAAAAAACGCAAAGATCTATCATAATCTCGAGGTCAACATTTTGCACAGTTTTAAGATTTCTCCTCTTTATTATAAAGTATATCCCTGTAGTGAAATAAATCAAGAGTATCATATTGACAGTCAAACTCCGACAAATCATTTATACTTTACTCCGCAAGTACAGTAAAATTTCCTTAGGAAGAACAAAAACTCATAACAATTTTACTACAGTATTAGTGTTTTTTTTTAACTAAGCAGAAGTACCTTGTATTGTCCGGGGTAACCGTGCAATTAACAGCATGATTACCTCAATAAATGCCTTTATTTGCTTCAAACCAAACAAAATCTTTTATTTTAGTTTTCCCCGACACAATTTTTAATAAATTAAAAAAATTTGATTAAATATTTAGAATTCTGGCTTCAAGGTGATTATGTATGTAAACAGGGGCTACTGTAATGTATATATTAAAACCATATGTAGCTTGTTATTTTATATTTGATCAGAGTGTGTTTTTTTTTCCAGCCGGAGAGAATAAAGTTGTTATATTTAAATGAGGATAGGTTTTTTTCGTCCCTTTAAGGGCCTACAAACAAATTTTGAAATATTTATAACAATTTATTTTGTTTGAATGTTATTTCTTATCTAGATATTAGCAAACTGTCGTTATAAAATAAGAATTTCTGGAAATCTCATATAGTATTTCCTAAAATCTCTGCTATCCTCAATAAATATATATTTTTTTAAATTTTAATAGTAAAAATGTTAAGGAAGCTTTTCAACTATCTGTGGTTGGTCTACCACATTAAGGCCGGGTTCATGGGATGAACTTAATTTCAAAACATTTACATTTAATTTTAAACCAATTTGAGGTTGATTTAGGACCACCTCTCTAGTCAAGTGGCGAAAGGTACTGGTTACTGATCCAGGGAGTTTTCGGGTTCGCTCCCCGGTGCTTCGAGATTTCCTTTGTAGCATTGGGTCTGGAAGGAGATATATAATTCAGCCTCATGAGAACAAATGGGGATCCACTTGAATAAACAAGTCACAGCTCTGGCCTAAAAAGCTGAGATTAACGACTGGAGGTTTTGTTATGCTGACCACATGACAATCTCTATCCGCATAAGGTTGGCACTATTATTATTATTAGTACCGCGTCTTACTACCCGTTCGGGTTATACGCACTTACGCTAACGTGCAATGGTAGGGTGATTGTGAGATGAAATGGAGGACCTACAGTTTAACGTGGGATCCGAACCACGGTGGAGGCCTGGAATTCCACAAATTCACAAGTTGTGATTAATACACATCTTGTCAGAGGTGAAGGAAGGGTTTGGCAATCAGATAAATCTGTGCCGGGACCGAGGATTGAACCCCGGACCCTCAGCACAAAAGACTGACACCTTACCCCTAGACTACCAGGTCACCTGGCACTATTATAGCTAAGGGTGACGACCACAGTATAGCTCGCTTGCGTGTTCACGCCATGGAGTTTTGATATATATATATATTTTTTAAATTGTAGCGCACATTAGTATTTTATGATAATGTTTATTAAATAACTTTATAATGTATCATCCTTTATAAATATTAAGATATTACAGAGATAATATATTTTCTTAGAAAATTCTTACCAGTGTACACGCGGATAGTGGTTTCCACTTTATCTGATCTGATCTACCGACTGGGAATTGTTCAGATCTTTGAGTTTCGGTTGGGTGTACTGAGGGTTTATTTCCTAAATAACTTCCCAATTTCAATTCTTAAACCATTATATTCATTTCTATGCTCGTCAGTCTGTCTGTCTGTCCACATACCCGTCTGATATGGAGATATTATATTGTAATACCTCAAGGCCTTACTATCATTTTAATTATATTCCTTAAGTGAAGTGTAATTTACTGACGAAAAATTGTTGTTAATTTTGTTATTTTCTATTATATACTATTTGGAAACATATCTACGATTGTGTCATGCAATTAATTTTTATTTGAACATTACATTTCAAAATATATAAAAGTTTGTTTTAGAAATACGTCACTCAACCATACAGACTCTAACCATAAAATAAACGTTATATTCTACTTTACAAAAGCAATAACCGCTGGCAAATGTTAGGCGAAACATTGTATTTTCTTAAAGTAATAAAACGTTGAGGTGTAAAAGTGGCAAATACCGTATCATAGCCGTGAATAAGAGTGAGGAAGTTGACAACGACCTTTTGACAAGGTGAATAATAATATGTTCTTTTTTTGTGCGGGCTCTCTTCAAGAAACCTCGGGTAGTTTAGGCGATGTAACTGTCGACATACAATTGGGACAAATCGTTGGGAAGTTTTGTGCTAAGTCTCGAGAAATGGTCATGCATTATACATGACAAATGTACTCGAAAACTAAAATTTATATTACAACTTTTTTTGTTGTTACACGTGAGTCTGCATGTTGTAAAAATGTTTATTACATGTTCCTTGTGAGTGTAAAATATTTATATATACGAAAACATAATACTCGTTTTTTGAAGATTTATGAGTTTTTTGTAACAATAAAAACACCTGCTTCTTGAAGAATACTTAGACCTAAAAGAAATGAATAAAATAAAGAAAATAAAATGTTCTCAGAAACATCGGGGAAAAAAAACTTCGTGAACATTTGTTTAAAGGGCGTTTTATGATTACTTTGGTTTATTAAGAAATATTAATCAAAAAATATTAATTGCTTTTATTTTCATGTTTCCGTAAGATAAATATATTTAATTTGAAATCGTTTCAAAAGTAAATATCTTAGAGTTAATGCTTCTATGTTCGTGAAATGTAATTATATAAATTTTCCATTCCACGCTCTAAAATGTCTACTGTTGTTTGAAAAAAATTAGATTTCTATGTCATTTTTATTTTTAAATCAACCCAAACTTTTTTAAAAAATTTCATACTTAGAGTACTAGATTAACTATTCAATTGCTACATATATTATTTGTTAATCTTGTGCTAAGCTTTAAAATTTTAAATCTTAATCTAACTAAGATTAGAATACGA
This sequence comes from Timema genevievae, assembly GCA_902155825.1. Taxonomy (NCBI): domain Eukaryota; kingdom Metazoa; phylum Arthropoda; class Insecta; order Phasmatodea; family Timematidae; genus Timema; species Timema genevievae. The sequence goes on from CABFWO010004720.1 coordinate 39,594, forward strand.
TTCGAAGTTCCAAATACAAATATTTAAAATATTCAAATCAGACTCTAAATTTCAAATCCAAACATATACCATATTCGAATTCGATGTAAAATTCAAATCGTAAAGTCAAACACTTTAATAATTATAATTACTTAAAAACGTAAATCGATCCGTATAGTAAACCATTTTATTTAAATAAAATGGCCAATATTTATATTTTACTTAACAAAGCAGGGTTTATATTCGGTATTATTAATTTTTTATTTAACTTGATTCTAAACTAATCCAGTTGAATATTCTATTTGCAAAAATCCATAAAAAATATTTAGATTCGATTTAGCATAAGCAAGAAACAAACGAGCTATATCATGCACTGTAAAAAATCAAATGAACCAATAAATAGACGTGTTAACTTGGCTCACTACGTGATTGGCTGACAGAAACACGTGGTACAATTAAAGTAACGCAACGTGAAATATATTTTTTTTACCATCACGTCTTACTATCCGTTCGGGTTAAACGCCGATATACTGGTAACACTAATGTGTTAGGGATCAGGAAGGTTTAATTCAGGGGAAGTGCAACTGCATATGTGTGAAAGGAGAGTGGAAAACCGTTGAGTAAAAAAACCACCCTCAGTGCACCCGAACGAGATCGAACCCCGACATTCTCGTCTACGGCAGTCTAATCAAACACGAGAGAAGCAGATAACGTTAAAGTTCTTCCCTGGATTACTCTTATGTTACGTTACAAGTTAACGTTAAGTTAATTGTAATCCTAGCATTATTAAAAATGGAGTTGTTTCAAATCCTTCTGGATTTATATTTTATCTTAGGACAAATATATATCAATTAGAAATTGGAAATATCTAGAAACTTATCTTTAAGAGTTTTATGGAGGTGACCTGGTGGTCTAGGGGTAAGGTGTCAGACTTCTGTACTGGAGGTCCGGGGTTCAATCCTCGGTCCCAGCACAGATTTATCTGATTGCCAAACCCTTCCTTCACCTCTGACAAAACGTGTATTCATCACAACTTGTGAATGTGTGGAATGCCAGGCCTCCACCGTGGTTCGGATTCCACGTTAAATTGTAGGTCCTCCACAATCACCCACCATTACACATTAGTGTAAGTGCGTATAACCGTAACGGGTAGTAAGACGCGGTGATAATAATAATAATAATAATAATAAAAGTTGTATGCACCTATTTCCAATACAGAGAATAATTGATTAAACCCCCATCCGTCTAACAATCAGGGGCAGCTCGTGAGTTGTTGCCCGGGCAAGCCGGGTTTGACAGGAACTCTACCAGCAAACTGTTCCTCCCTCACCCTCCTTCCATCCACTCCCAACATTAAAGGAACGATTGTGTGTGTATTATTTTATTGACTTTATAAAGTGGAGGGGGGTTGATATTAAATGGTAAAGGACATTCTAAAGGTACAGTTCCTTCAAAACTTGCTTGACTTGGTCACAATCCATCTCTGGTGATAAACATGAGCGTCAGGCACACAATAAATTAGATAGCAGTGATAGGAAGGACACTTTTATCCAATATAATGTGGATGCACTCACTATCTCTCAACAGCCTACTTCAGTCATTGTGTTGGTAGTAACAGTGATAATAAATACACATTTAATGGTAAGGACAACTCAAAACTGCCGCTATTAATCTAGTCAGTTTTAGGTACATTTTTCTCAAGACTCAGTAAAGATAGAGTTTCCAAATTTACAACAATTATAAAACACCTTACTATGAACAAAGTTCACCAATATTATTAATAAATAACTCAATAATTTTTGATAAATAAAATAAATCATGAACATTCTTTTAAAGAAAAGTATAATATTTTTATTTATATAAATTTTCATATTTTTTAAACTTATTTTTATTGGTGGATTCTTAATAAATGTATTCATAACAACGGGATGAAAATCTAAGTACTATATCATAAAAACGCTTTCTTTTAAGTTTACCTATAGTTTAAACAATTGACATGTTGTGAAACAGCAGTTTAAGTCCACCATTAGATTGTATAGGAGCTATTTCTTTCAGTCTTGCAGTTAGTGCTTTATGGCAACATACATTTATTTTCTAGCATAAGAAATTATTATAGAAGGTTGAATTTTCATTCTAAAATCTTTGGCCATGAAAAAAAATTATAGTGGAAAATGAAATAGCTTGTGAGTTTTTTATGTATTAAAAGTGAACATATATATTATTCCTAAGCTATTAATATTAAAAAGTGTTATTAATTAATTATAATTTTAGTCAGAATAAAAAGTTAAATAAAATACAATAATTTTTCCGAAATTGTAATTTTTTTTCTATAAGGTAATCTAATTTTACCCTTTTTGAGTTTCTTTATTTTACATTTTAATTTCAAATATATTAATTAGTATTAATAATTAAGTTTAGATTAGGAGTAATAATCGGCATTATTACGCGAGCGATGCTTAAGCAGAAAGGTTATTTCTAAAAAACACAATTAAATATAAAACCACGAATTTAGCGACAAACTTTACCTGCTACAGACATATTATCCAGGTTCTGAGTGTAAATCGCAGACCAAATACCAATTAAATGCTTTTACTGATATTTTAACTATGGTCTACTCTCTAAAACTGAGGATATCTGTAGAACGAAATGATCGTCTATAATTTTATTTTATGTTCCTTAGTTGTATATTTTTAGCACCGCGTCTTACTACCCGTTCGGGCTATACACTTATACACGCTGATGGGCTTAGAGATTAAGAAGGTTATATTTACAGGAGGTGTACCCGCATTTGCGTGGAGAAATAGTAAAAAGCCATTTAGGAAAAACCACTCTCAATACACCCGAGTGAGATTCAAACCTTGTTCTCCCCATCATCAGCAGTGTAATCTATTGTGAAAGCAGTGCGTTAATCCATGAGGTCACCGAAGTGGGTTGGATATACATTAGTGTATAATGTAAACATCTCCAGCATCACTCAAGTAAGTCTGTTTGCCCTCCATCTTAATTTAAACCATTATTATTAGGCTGGTTCTATAATATAAATAATATAAATATATTATAAAAATAGCTTCGATGGTAAAATGGTCTAAAAGGTGTCACTATTACAATATACTGTACATCCAATAACGGAGAGATCGGGGTTTAAATCCTGGTTGGGTGTTCTATGATAAGAATTTTACTAAAAGATTTTCACCCTTCCTCTGCGCTAATACCTTTAAATTTCTTCTAAATTCAACCTTATTTATTTTTAACTCAAACTAGCATCATAGTGTGGTGGTAAATGCACCTGGCTAAGAGCCTAGGGTCACGGGTTCGATTCCTAGCTGGTATTTTGAGTATTTTTCCCGAAAGGGAAACTACCCCAACGGTCATCAGGGTTTGGTTAACTAGGCTTAATATAGGTTTAAGTGTCTCCACTGGTTTCACACCTTCATACTCACTATCACCATCACCTCATCTCATCAGGACATGTAAAGAGCCTCCATGGAAAGGATGTACGATGTCCCCTTGGACAACAGTACATTAGTACTGGCTAATATTTACACTACTGAGATACAGACTGATGTAACACAGACACGTAGGCCCTAATATTCTTATCATCCTCAACTCAATAACGTAATTAGTGTACAGGAGCATAATCTGAACGGTTAGTAAGATGTAGTGCTAATAAAATATACTTAAGCTTTGATTTACACAATATTATATTGAAATTAAAATGTTTAACTTTTACAATTATTATTATTATTATTATTATTATTAGCACCGCGTCTTACTAGTAACCCGTTCGGGTTGTACGCACTCACGCTATTATGTAATGCCAGGGTGATTGTGAGATGAAATGGAGGACCTACAGTTTAACGTGAGATCCGAACCTCGGTGGAGGCCTGGCATTCCACACATTCACAAGTTGTGATTAATACACGTCTTGTCAGAGGTGAAGGAAGGGTTTGGGAATTAGATAAATCTGTGCCGGGACCGAGGATTGAACCGCGGAACTTTTACAAATAAAATTAAAATATAACATGTTGATGATTGATCTTTAGACCGGGGTTCAATTACTGTGCCCAGATGATATTTTTCAACACCTATATCATATTAAAAACCGTCGGAATGTTTCACGTGACGCTATGTTTAAAAATTCTTTGTTGACCTTTTTTTTCATTTTTTTTTGTTTTTTCTCATGTAAACAACGTGTAATTTATTTAGACCTTCCTCCCTTTGTAACCATCTCTCCCCCTCCTCCATTGTTTATTACAGTGTCAAGCCCACAATCCCATTGTATCATTGCCAACAATACATTGTTTGAGAATAAAACTTTTTTCTATCTCTCTTTATCATCATCACGTCTGCCTGGAAATTTCAAAGGGAAAGAGGAAGAAATAAAAAATAAACTGGTAAATCGAGGTATTTTTTTTTATATTAGTTTACTTTTAGGAAAGTGTTTGCTTACCTTAATAAAATTTATTGGGAGGTTAAGAATAGCAGTGTGGATTGGGTCTTTTTTTAAAATTTCATTTCAAAGTAGAAAAGATATTTAAAAAAAGAACTAAACTTTCATTTGTGTCTGTTGAATTTTTTATTTATTTTTTTTACTCTTGTGGCCCTTTGGACAAAGAAGGTATTGAGAAAAAATAAGAAGAAGAAATTCGAGAATCTTAATGGATGTCGACGTTTCATAGCCCCCCAGAGCTAAAAAAAATGTATTTGCATGCCATCTCTACCTGTTTGTCTGTGACTGTAACTAGAGCCAAAATCATTTTACTGATCAGATTCAAACTTGGTATCTATAATTTGTATTAAATTCCATAGAGTAATTTTTGGAATTACATATATAACCCTGAAATTAAGGAGTAGGTTAATTTTGGGTGAAATTAGAAAAAAATCCATTTTCTCAAAAAAGGCCCAAAACATTTTGTGTAAAATTCATATCCAGGCACTGTAAAACATTAAGAACAATAAGGTCCATTTAATTTTCCTTAAAAATGATTTTTAAAGTATTTTGCGTAAGTAAAAATTCAAATTTTGTTCATATATCCGCAACTCTTTGAAATTCTAAATAATTTATCATTGTAAAGTTGTAGGTATTATTTTTAATAAACCTTTATTTGAAATAATATTTTTTTAAATAAATACTATTAAGAGCTATAGGTGATTTTTTTTGCTGGAGATTTGATAAATGGAGAGTTGAAAATACTGAGAAAAAATCTTATGTTATGTAACGGTGTCTGTTATTTCGTTACACATATCTTATGAGCTATACATATAATTTAGATAAAGGAGCAATAAAGTCTGTGTAGTGTGTAGTTCACACTATGATCTTTTTTTAAAGAAAATATATTTTCTATTTCTTACAAAAATATATTCTTTTTTTCACCTTTTAAATAGAATTCTAGTATATAAGTTAGTTATTTCTTTGACTTATTTTTGGTGGTTCTTCCATAGCGTTGGCTGTGCAGCTCAATGAGTCCATTGCACTTTGTCACTTTTTACTTATTAGAAAGTTAAATTTGAAAAATGCAAAATTTAAATAGTCAAATATTTTATTTATTAGTGTCTCGTGTGGGGTTGTCTTTGATAAAAACGTAATTAAAGACTAATTATAGTTGGTTGTCAGCTGTAAGGGCGGGCCATCATAGATTTTCATCCTGTTCTGTATTTTAGACTTTGTAGCAGTTTATAATGAAAAATGTTTGCTCATAAAGATATTTTGTTGAAAAACGCATACAAAATTTCAAAATTTGATTCTTTATTTCAGGGTAACCCGTTAATATTTCAATCCAAAAATTCTCCACAAGAGATTTTGTTTTTAGAGTATAGTTTGTCGACGTTTCTATATATTGTTCTCTCTCTTTCAGAGACAATTCATTGACAATGGCAGTTATCCTTTATTAAAGTTTGAAAACAAAAAATTGCAATCTTAGTTACTGATGTTATTTTTTAGTGTGAAGAACAAAAAAGAATATTCTAAAATTGACTCCAAGCGCAGTTTTAAAAACTCTGGTCTAAGATTCCAGTCCCACTTTAGACCTAATTGCCAGTGACCGGATATTAGAGGTTCGAATCCCATTTGGATGTGTAACCTGATTTTGGTTGGAAGAACAGCAGAGAAAATCCAAACATATTTTATTGCGGCCATCTTTAATAACATTTTACTATATTATTTATGTTATTTTATAGGTATTGATGATATCTATCAGAGGTGACAGCTTCAGATCACATGAATTGACGTATGAATATATTAAAACTGTTTTAGTAACGTTATTGACTTCTACTGTTCTTCATACAAAAATTATACTTAGTGTGGATTTTACCAAATAGTTTTTCGTTCTCCCTCCAAGCAAATTTGGGTACACTTCTTCTAGATTTAACCCTCCCTATCCCTAACACATTAGCATAATTATTAGTACATACATGCGTATAATTCGAATGGTGGGTAAGACGTGGTAGTAAACAAATTTATTAAAATAGCGCGCTTTTGTGGTCGCAGTGTCTGATGCGTTTTTCTCGCGCTATTCTGGATTGCTGGTGATGAGATCAGGGTTAGAATCCCAGTTGGGTGTACCAAAGTTGTTTTTAAATATTCTTAAATAGTTCTCCACTCTTGATTAAAAATAAAACTCTGGTACACTTCGTTTATATATTTTTTTCCCTCTATTCTATTAGCGTAATTAGTACATGCATACAACCCAAACGAGTTAAGACGTGGGGAGTAATAGTAGTAATAGTAGTAGTAGAAGTAGTAGTCGTAATAATAAATTTAAATAATGTATGGTTATCCCCCGTGAGCTTTTAAATACCAAACATGGTAGCTTTACAATATGTTTATTATGGAATAACAAGTCGAGATACCTGTTAATGCACCAACCACCAGAAATTTCCAGAAATAAAACAAAAACCGTGACTGTAAACTACTCCAAAGAGGGTTCCCTAGAGATTTGAAATGTTAGAGTTGGCAAAATAAACTCCTCGGTGTAGGATATGTGGTTCATTTATAAAAAAACACTAAAAAATGTTTGTAACAAAAATACGTTAATCGAGTTTACATTTAAAACAGTTAATTTCGTAGCTATTATAATAATTTATGAATCACTTACTGTCAAAGAGAATTAATTATTCAATTGTATGTTTTTAATAATGTATAGTATTATTGGCTATTCCATTAATTAAACATAATTTAATGACTAGTTACATAAAACAAAGAAATCTGATTAATATAAACTTAATTGTATACTGGTATTTTACCTTTTAGCACTAATTATGTTTGTAATAAAAAATTGCGATACCCAAAATGGTTTGAATTTAAATTCATAATAAAGATAATTAAGGTTTTTTAATTGAACTTTATATTCCCAGGTAGGTACCACCCCACTAGGTAAAAATCTGACATAATATAACGTTTTGTTTCACCACCAGTTAGGGCTATTTTAATTTAAGCCTCAAACAGTCAACAGCCTACCAGAGAAATAATGAGCTTGACATCAAGTCCTTATAAACACTGATGCGGGATACAGCAAAACTAATTTTAGATACCCTAATCAAAGCTCGAAAAACTTTTTTTATCAATAATTATAATAACTTTATTACAATACAATACAATATTATCTTAAAGATCATTTGTGCTCAAACCTGATTAACTTTATAATGTATGTCATTCCTCTAATCGCTAATTCACTCTGTTTACAAAACGCAGTGGTGGCTCTTGGGATTTATCCATTCTAATCAAGATTTAACAGGACTGTAATAGTAAAATATACTTTTCCCTTCAGTAACAAACTGGACCCCTACATTCAATAAATGTATTCGTTACATTATTTTGTGTGTAGTCGGTCAAATAGATGAATACACGAAGAGAAAAAAACTTTCTGCTAAGCAGTGCTTGCCATGGTAACAACCCATAAGCCACCACTAATTATTATTAAAAAAGACATAAGTTTAGAAAATTTATATTAAATACTTTTTGGTAAACTAAAACTATTAATATATGGTTTTGATTTAGAAATGAACGGTTTTATTTTCAAAACCTATATATGTTAATGTATTTCATAAGCTTGAAAGTAAGCTTAATGAAATTTTCCATAAACAAAAGTATAAATTATTTATATTACTACCTTCAATATCTTCTGTAGTGAGTTAAATAATATGATACAATGTATAGTAAAAAAAAATAGATATCTAATCTCATTAAATATCTTAAGAAAAATATTATTGCAAAATATTTAATTTTACAACACAGTTAAAATTTAAAAAAGGCATAGCTTAGGTTATAAAAATGAACAAAGTTTTCATCATTATACTTCAAACGTATTTTGGTAGTTAGAACATTATTAGTGAATTTATTTGTGTGAAGAGTGTAATAGGCATACCTAATTATTATAGCATACAAGTTAATAAACCGTTCTTCGCAAACGATGTGTTTTTAAAATTCATCTACATTTAAGAATATTTCAAATTTGGTCCAATCTAAATTCGATTAGCAAAATCTGATAAAAATACCAAGAAGTAGTATTTTTGAAGCTGCCATCTTGATAAAAAAAATGGCAGACGTAAGTTTTAATTATAATGTATGTTAGCCAAACTCCCAAGCTTTGTGCATGCGAAATTTCAGAACATTTGTTGAAGTGCTTTTTGTGTGAAAAACAAAATGACACCAACTCACGTTTATATATTGGTAGTACTGAATATTTAATTTATGATTACAAAAACCTTTCGACATGTGACGTTTTTATTTAGTTGGATTGTAGTATAGGTCCCAGCAAACGTAATATTAACCAGGCGTTCTAAATTACTTAATGATAATATGAACTTAAAATATCAAATAAACGATTTAGGGCATTCATAATAGTCTACAAGTATTCGGTATTTTATTGTGTATGGACGATAATCAAATTATCGTCATAAAGCAATAATAATTCTTAGGATTACGTATGTATGGCAGTAAAAATAATTAATTTTTTGTATATTCATTCATAAGCCAAACCATGTGTTATACAACTTTCCTCTTTGACATAGGATGTGAATTTTGGTAGTCATAACAAATTTTGTTAGTTTCATTCTTTCAAATCTTACAAACTACACTTTCTTTGTCAAATTTTACAAAATGTGCCAACTATTTATGTTTGTGACGTGTTTAACTTTTTTTAAATAAATGGTTTCCATCCCATGACACAAAAACGAACGTAACCTAAGATAGTTCTTGCCCATTCAAGACAAATATTTGCTACGCTTATTAATTTTGTATTCAATATTTACGCTTTAAATTACACATAGTATAGAGATGGAGAAGGTAGAATTTATAAGAAATATATCCTCATTTTCATTTACGAAAAGTGCAAAATAATTTAGTAAAAACAACCCCTATATCTCCTGAAAAGAATAAGAACCTCACCTTCCAGTGACTACCAAACCAGGCCAATAGAATGACGCCTTGATCCACGCGCCCAACGATGCAGACAATATAAAACTGGAGACACAAAGTTTAACATATACTATTTTATGTACGTTTTATCGTGAAGTTGAAAAATATATTTTATTTAAGGAACTAAACAACAAAAGTGGGTCAATATTTTATGAGAAAATTTAATATTTAACATGAATTTAAAGAAGAAAATTGGTGTATTATAAAAAATTAGAGAGATTAAAGATAGCACAATAAACTTCATTGAAAAAAGAAGGAAAAAATAAGTTGTGTTGGGAGAAATGGTGAAAGATTTTCCCTTAACTCATCCCCACATTTAACACTCACTCTATATTATGAGCTTCAAACTAAACTATCAGTTCCTTATTTTTTTAATATATATTTGTTTATGTTTGAATTTTAAAGATGTAATATTGATTTCCTCTGCTTCAAGCCTTTGAAATTTAATTTAAATTGTAATACAAACACATTATTTAGTAACTTGTTTGAACAAATGCCCATGTTCCCAAATTTGATTTAATTTTTCAGCTTGGTTACAGTATATTACAAATTTTTGCCTTGAATGATATGAAATAATTATGGTGATACCATCATTCAGAAGTAATGTCTAGCGCTTGGCTTGTGTGTGTCTCGTTAAATAATGGTTCCAAAAATATATTACGTTTTGTAAGTCATCTGTTGTGTAACACTAATACTATAAATCATTTTGACACCCCTGTTCTAAACATTATCTTTATTTGCGTGTCTGTTAATGGTCACCGCGATAGAATTTGAAATAATGTCCAGGTGTCAGGGAGTTATGCATTCTACTAGTAAGTTATCCCATATATGAAATTTAATAATTGTTAAAAACAAGATCATGGTCAAAACAGCTTAGTTTTTTCATGACAGGGCTATAAAACTATCACTGGCCCCATGTGTAGCAATTCTTAGTCTGGTTTGAATACAAAAGATCGAAGCATAGTAATATATAAGGACGCAAACCTATGCATTTGGATATTTCAATAATAAATACATGCTACGTTCAAGATAATATATTCACAAGTTTTAGAATGTGCACACTGCTTTTATCCTGAATTCTAGCAAATCAAAATGCCTTAAAATTAAAATTAAATATTTTACAAGGTAAATTAATCATAATCTATTCCCATATTTAGTTCACTTTATTTAAAAGTATCGGCTACTAATTTAAGTTAATTTTACTAATCAAAATACCTTAAAATTAAAATTAAATATTTTATAAGGTAAATTAATCGTAATCTATTCCCATATTTAGTTCACTTTATTTAAAAGTATCGGCTACTAATTTAAGTTAATTTTACTAATCAAAATACCTTAAAATTAATATTTTTTTATCTGAAGTATTTTACGTGTACTTTCTAAACAAACTGACTATAATAACACACGATAATTTCTATGAGCAAACGTGAAAGGATCTACTAATTCTGCAAGGAAAGGCCTTACAGGGTTATTTTACATTCCACAATCAACGTGAGACCAACGGCTCTACTTCCTCTACAAAGGAAGTTTTATCCCACGGATTTTCATCTTTAAAGAAAAATCTCTTGACCCCGATTGGATTTGAACCCATGAACATTAAGTCTTGAGGCGAGCATTTTACTTCAAGGTCACTTAGGTCATACATTCTTATCTTAATGGAATATATTATAGACCTATCTTGTAAGCTGAGCCATGGTGGAAAAATGCAAGGTACATTTAGTAAACTTTCAGGGTAAATGAGGGGTAAATAAAATAGATCGGTTGTTACCTATTTCAGTGGCTATATGGTCTAAGGCATTACTCTCTTTTTAGACTGGCCTATTGAAAACATGGGGTATGGGAGTCTACTGAAGGTGTATATATATATATATATATATTACGGATATTGTGCGAAATCTGGATAATGTCGATATTAGCCGGGAGATGTTGACATTATCCAAGTGCAGCGGATATAGTAAGTAATAGAAAGTAATTTATCTCATTTTCGACCCTATCCGAATAATATCCTCGACACTAGCCAGCAAGACTTAGGTAACGTTGAGTACTATTTGTAAAACCAAGCCCGTGTGATTACGGATTATATCTCAGAACGTCATTTTGATTTCTGAAATTGAATCATAGCAATGCACTAACATTCAAATGGTTCATTTTGATTCGTTCTTTTCCACTAGCCTGTATTAAACAAACATAGCCTAAAATCACCTAATATAACCTAAATCCAGCCTAACCTAACTAACCTAACTTCAACTCTAAAATTGTGTCATTATTCAAGTGTGGGTGGATAATGTCAATATTAACCAGATAAACTTCAAAAAACTTTATATAATCACCTCTCATTTAACATTATCCACGTATTTTGGATTATTTCAACATTGTCTGGATAATATCGATTTTCTCCAAGTTCGAACTTTACCAGTTTCATATATATATATATATATATATATATAGTACCACTACCCTTCCACGTAGATACCAGTAGATTATATCTGAAATGCTTCATTAATTATTATTATTATTATTATTATTATTATTACTAGCACCACGTCTTACTACTCGTTCGGGTTATACGCACTTACGCTAATGTGTAATGGTAGGGTTATTGTGAGATGAAATGGAGGACCTACAGTTTAACGTGGGATCCGAACCACGGTGGAGGTCCGGCATTCCTCACATTCACAAGTTGTGATTAATACACGTCTTGTCAGAGGTGAAGGAAGGGTTTGGCAATCAGAT
>CABFWO010004721.1:0-23405 GCA_902155825.1 Timema genevievae
GCTGCACCAGCGGTGGTACGGCTTACACCACACAGATCTCCACACACAAGCTACAAAGTAATATATAATTAGTATTGTAATGATCACAAGAGTAATTATTCCAAATTTACACACAGTTGTTTCTTTACAAATTCTTTACAGTATTTTGTAAATACCTAAGTACTGTACTGAGGTTATGAATGCTTGGGGCTTTTTTTTTCAGTATGCCTACAAGGGTTATTTTTTTCAAACCAGACCAAAGTGCATTACTAATCACAATAAAAATATTAAAGTAGGCCTACTTGTATTATGATTATTGGTTTAATGTATTAAATTATAATTTCTTAAAAAGGTGTTCAGCTATAAAGTTTCTTTGGTGATTCAATGTACAGTCAAGAAAATTAAAAACTGTAAGTAATTAACTAAAATACCCTTTTCATTCTATAATGATTATCATTCATTTATCGGCATATGTTATTAAATATAAGCTATCCCCAAGTAACATTCCTAACCCCACATTTCTCAAAGAATGTAGGATAGAGGTTAAATAAAGTTGGGATGGGTAGTATATCCTATTTTTTTTCAACATTGTCATTGATTACCAATGTGTGAAAGGAATTGATAATCAACATGTTCAAATGCAAATGAGGTATTTTATTATGCTCACAAGTTTAACATTTTTGTCTGGTACGAAATAGGCCTAGTCATAATATTGACATGTGAAGTAGGGCCTACTAATTAAGTTATATATAAAATTAAATACTTCTTACTAACTACTGACTAAAAGAATATGTTTTAAATATTTAAGTTGAAATATATATATTTATATAGTATGATTCCTGGTTTTAGTTAATAATATGAAAGCAATATAACACACAAAAAAGCCAACAATACATTTGAATGTGGCGCCAACGGGCAGGTTTGACTTTTAGTACCACCTACAACCACTATTAGTGCTGAAAACTGTTCATACTCGATACATGGGAGATATTGATCTATATTATCCTTTATCTATGGGTAGGATTCTGGTATGAGATAAAGCCTTCAAAGCGAGCTTCCTTCAAAAAACATTGTATATATTAGGCTACATCAACTTATTTAAAGATAAAACTCACCAGTTTCGAACGTTGTTATGCTCTTCAAAGTTTTTACTAACATATTTATGTCATTAAACTAATCACACATTGATGTATCTCATATATTCAATCAAATTAATGAACGATGTCAAAATGGCACATAGCCTTGTATGGGTGTAAGAGAGAAAGAGATATCCGAAAGTTTTTTCTCTCTTACACAATGATATGCAGATGACAGCTCGAAAATTTCAGCCACATATGTCCATCCAGTTATATTATAGAGATCATTGCTGCTGCCACGTTCTGTGTCACGAGACACGGCCAATTAATAATTTTCTGAACAGTTTCTAAACAGTATTTTTTACAGTGAATAGTTATTAAATGACATCCATAATCCAGGGCCTCCTTAATGGTATTGTAGAAACCTGGGAAAAATAAATTGGGACTCTACCAGCTCTACCCACCTACAGGAATTAAAATGTAAACAGTCAATATGGCACATAACAAATAATATGGCAGCATAAGTGTGTGATATAGTAGAGCTCTTTTTCAGCTAATGGGGTGGAGACTGATGGGTGTGGGGAGTCACGTAGATGCTATATTTACCAACAGATAATCCTATTGCCAATTTTTGCAGTTAGTGGTCTTATTTAGAAATATTGCCTTCAAATAAAAGTATTGTTAAAGAGGTTGGGGATGGGCTGTTTTAGAGTGGTTTTAAATATTAAAAATTAAGCCAACATATTGCAAAATATAATATATATAGTGTAAAATTATATCATTTTCAATCCAGCAAATAATTTTTACTTAAAATAGCAAATATACATTTTTTAAATTCTAATTTAAAATTTAGTGTAAAACTTGAAACTTTAACTTTAAATGACGAATCAAAATAAAATTTTAAATATTTTTATACAGATAATTTGAAAAACCACAATTAAAGAGAAATTAAATAACCACAAGTGATTTGGGCTAATGGATATTTAAATAGTTTAAATGGTCAAGAGCTTAGCCTTTATTTCAAGAGTGTAGTTATCCCTCTTAAGACGGCACTTCCATAATATAAGCTTGGGTAAAGAGGGTAATGAGAGGAAAGTATATTATTTTCAATATCACTAACACTCTATTGTTCAGAAGAAAAATACCTGCTATTATTTAGCACCAGGAACTGACGGTCACTGGTATGAAGCAGATAAAACATTATACAAAGCTTTGTTGTTCTATCCTTGTGTGCATTCAATGTTTAGTTCTTGACATTCGCTATAGGTGTACCGATAAAGGCACTAATGAATCGTAGTAGAGTGATTATCTGTGCATCGGCAATGAATAATAATCGGTGATTATCATACTGATTAAGCGGGGATTTTCTTAGTATTCATAATTTGTAACACAATAAATGTTTTGTCTTACGAGCTTACAAAAACAACTATAGCTTATAACGAAACTAAAACTCTATTAGCACCTAAAAATAAAGGTAAACACAAGTAACACGCGGGCCTGATTTTAATAGACGGCCACGTTTACAACACTACAGTCAACAATTAAGGGAAAGAAAGGCGCGAGGCGTAGACTGAGGAGGGGAGGAGAGACGAGGGACATGGCTTCAGGAGAGAAGGAGAGATGAACGACGTGGCACTGGGAGGGGTGGAGAAATGAAAGGTGGGGCATAGGGAAGGTGGGATACGAGTGACATGGCCTGGGAAAAGGAGGGGCGAAAACTAATAAACACTAATCGAACAGCTAGTGAGTGCTGTTTTAACTAATTTCATTTTAAGAATCAAATAGCTGAAGCTGTTATTAATTTTAGAGAAGAATTCACCATCTAGCCATCATATTCTGAAAATGGAAAATTGACACCTGGACACAGGAATCAAACCCGGGACCTTTGGCTTAGTACGCCAATGGTCTACCACTGAGCTATCCAGGAGTCGTCCCGTGCCCAGGATCATTCTTCACTCATATTTTAAGGCAGAGCCCATGATGGACGTGCGGAAATTGTCAGCTTTTTTCACAAGCCATCAGATAACGCAGCCATCTTTGACTCGGTAGTTGGCTTGTTACTGCCACTGCCACTGCTTAATATTATCCATACAATAATAATAATAATTGTACGAGTGGAAGTAACAAGCCAACTACCGAGTCAAAGATGGCTGTGTTATCTGATGGCTCGTGAATAAAGCTGACGATTTCCGCACGTCCATCATAGACCCTTCCTTAAAATATGAGTGAAGAATGACCCTGGGCACGGGACGACTCCTGGATAGCTCAGTGGTAGACCATTGGCGTACTAAGCCAAAGGTCCCGGGCTCGATTCCCGTGTCCAGGTTTCATCTTTCAGAATAATTTCATTTTACTACTCTCCGGGGCTTCTAATCCTTGGAAGATTCCTGCGGACGCATCGCTAACGTTGTACAAGAATTGGCCATGTTTCTAGAAAATATATAGGCTTACCATAATATTTTCCTCTCAAACCGGGACTCTTAAGGTTTTACAAAAAAATAATCATGATGCAGAACCCCACTGGCCTAAAAGGGGAAATTAGCACTAACATATTGTTACAAGCTTCTCCCTCCCCATCCCATCTCTTACCAATTTAAAGGATGTTTATGAGATCATTGGGGCTATTCATTTTGAAAATTAATTCCCATTTAAAAGCTATTTTTGATCATTTATTTAGATGAAAATTGAGGCCAAACGCACTGATAGAACTATACTTGAATGCTATTACAGAGAAAAGTATGAATGAAAACATGAAATTATAAAGTATAATTTACTATAGGCTACGATATTTAACAAACTTAAAGTCTACAGCTAACAACACTAATTATTATCTGGTTGAACCCAGTCGTATTTGTAGCTTGTGTGAAGCTTTTTTTAGAAATGCTTTGCTATTCTTTATCTTTTCATAAAACTCATTGCAACTTATTTCATTGTTTATTTTGCAGAACATTAGGCATTTCACTGTTGATTTTACCATTCTTCCTCTTTCCTGAGACCACACATTGTTCATCAGTGAGAACACCCTTTCAACAGGAGCAGAAAAGGTTCTCCCCAACTCGGCCAAGGCTAGATACAGAAATGTTCCGGTCTTTCAAGTGATTGAATAGTTGAACACACTTTTCTTCACAATTTAAGTTCAATTTAAGTTCGTATTTTTCAAAGTGTCACAATTTGAAGATCAAAATGCCTCGCCAACTACCATTTCATCAAATAGTTCATATAAGTTTATTGCACCATTTCCAAGTGTTTCATTATTTTTTTCTGCGGATTTTTCAATTTCGGGCCATATGATTCCAATTTTGTTTATCCAGACAAAAGATTGTGCTCCACCGAAACTATTTTACCAAAGATCAATGAAGGACACACATCAAACATAAAATTTTGTAGATTATTTCGTAACTATATCAACATTAATGCTTCCAGCTATCTCTAGTTCCTTAAACATTTTTTTGGCTCCTTGTGGTGTAAATCCATTATGCAGCCTTTCCTCAAGATTTGTTTTCAATTTCTTAAGTTTGATAACAATATCAGTTGCATTTGATTTTGTTTTCTCTATAGTTAATATTGTTTTGTTAATTTTTCATATTCTTAACATTTTTCTTGTGACCGGGGTAAAATGACAAATCGGCCGGGACTCCGGGAATAGACCTTCAAACCGGGATATATATTCTAGAAAATTAAATTTTATCCTGCCTGACAATGCAATCCATTTCAGGTCCGTATAATATCGCCACAGACTAAAGAGTTGGTTACCCTGATCCATTTTTTCATTGTTTGTTGTATTGAGTAATGTGATCTGTGATGTTGATGTCAAGTGATGGAGAAAGATACAAATGGTAAGTAAATTACATTTCTTATGAGTTTGTTTTCTGGTAGATCAATATATGAGAATTTTAAGTTATTGAAAATATCATAAATTTTATTCGTCGATACAGTAGGCCTATCTGAGATAAAATGAAGTATAATTAAGTCATGATTTGAAGACATGAAACTAGCCTACATAATTTTTTCTATATTTCTAAGAGATGGATTTCTTTTTCTTCCTACATTAAAAAAAAAGTTTCATTTATCAGCCTTTATATCTCTAAAGCTACCTAAATAGGCCTACAAACAATGGCTTAATAATATTGAAGAATATATCTTATTTCTAACTAGTTACAGTAGGTACTAATAATCAAAACAACCTTCACATGCCTTAAGTCACCTGGGTTTTATGCTTAAATAACAAAAGGTTTAATAATGTTATAATTTTTAAATATTATTAAAGACTACCTCTTAATATTCAGTATTTATATTCTATATAGTTGTGTAAATGCATTTTAGTTGAATTCTTTTTAACTACTTGAACAAAAGGTTAGCCCCATATTGGCCATATAGGCCTATAGAATAACATGCTATATCATTTTATTTGTTTTATTACTTTCTTTTTCAAACATAACTAGTGGATCGTTGCAGCAATGCCTGCATATTATTGCACTAAAATGTATTCTAGATGTTTTATTGGAAAACAATCTATATAGGTAATAAGACCTCACTTGATTTTCTAGGCCTAATTAAGCTAAAAGTTTACTCATCAAAGGCTATCAAATTACATGGATATTTAACTTTCCCTGTTTGAGTTGAATCAAAACTTATATTTTCCTTCTTCCGTCCAAGATGAGAAATTTAAAATGACCCCCCTCCCAGCTCTCTATCTATTTGTTGCACCAAACCAACCAAGTAAGAATTATTAAGCTTTTATTATTTTTAACCAAAAATAAATATTTTATTTACCGATATACAATAATAAGCAAATAATGGTTTCCATGGTTATGTAAACAAAGAATAATTGTACAGGTGAACCACAGCCCACACAGAGTGAAAATATGGAAAATTGACAAGGATAATTTAGTTATAGTTTTAGGCTAATTTTTTTACCAGCATCCTGATTCCTTAATCTTTAAAATTACTTCGTTGGTTAAATTCGGTTAAACTGTTTACTCTTAATTTCAACTATCATATTGGGCTTATTAAATGATATATAAAAATGTGTGTATGCATGTGTGTGTGTGTGTGTCTGTGTGTGTGTGTGTGTCTGTGTGTGTGTGTGGGAGAGAGTGTGTGTGAGAGAAATTGAGTGTGTGTGTGAGAGAGATATAAAGATAATATGTGAATGATAATGCGGGTTAAAGTGTGCTAGAGTGTGTGTGTGTGTGTGTGTGTGTATGAAAAATAGATAGTATAATTTTGAGAGAGATATTAAGTGAAAGAGAGAAAATATGGGGGCATGTGAGAGGGAGAGTGAGAGAGAAAGTTAGAGAGGGAGAGATTAATAGAGAGAGACAAAAATTAGAGTTAGAGACAGAGTTTAAGAGAGAGTGTTGGAGAGAAAGTTAGAGATTGATAAAGATTGAGAAATTGTGAGTTTGAGAGAGAGTGAGTTTGAGATAGAGAAAGTGAGTTTGAACTATAAAGAGAGCGAGATTGATATATATAGAGAGATTGAGAGGGATTTAGGGTAAGTTTGAGAGAGAGGGAGTTTGAAAGAGAGCTTTTGAGTGATAGAGAGCGAGCGTTTTAGAGATAGAAAGCATTTGAGTGAGGGAGCATTTAAGAGATATAGTATAATAAAGATAATGTGAAAGAAATTGTGTGATAGAGAGTGTATGTGAGGGTAGAGGGTGTGTTAGATAGAGGGATAAAGTGTGAGAGAGAGAATGGGAGAATATTATATTAGAGAGTGTTTATTGTGTTGTGTGTGTGTGTGTGTGTGTGTGTGAGAGAGAGAGAGAGAGAGGGGTGAAAGAGTGTGTGAGAGTGTGAGAGAGAGTGTCAGATAGAAAAAGAGAATGGGAAAATATAGATGTGGTCCACAAACCATTACAATACTTTTAAATATACCCTCAAAATTAAGCAGTAAAATTAAAACATAGCTTAACTTATGTATTTGTTTTGTGTTACTATTCGCTAAAAATGAATATCAAAACCCATTATTTGAATAAAATGATCATCAAAACCCATTATTTGAAAAAAAATGTACACCAAAACTCATACTTAAATAGTTAAAATGGCTATTTTTTAAACCTTATTCAAGATCATTTTATCTTTTTTGAGCTTATAATACATACCAAAACATATTAAACTTTATTTTATTATCCACAAAACAAAACTTAGACAATATTTTCACGAATTTAACTTAACCTTTGAAATTTCGAATTATGCTTAATATTATTGATTTAAATGCTAATAAGATAGTAACATTCAAATAAAAAATGTTTCCCCAGTTTAGGAATCTCAATTTAGATGTGTTATAACCGACATTCAAAGAGAAATATTCATTCAAAGAGAAAATTGTGATGTGTGTGGACCAACAAATAGAAATTGGGCTATTAATTTTTTAGCCAAAGAGATCTATTTTGTTTAGAGATTTACAGCCATGCAGCAAATAACGGTTTCCATGGTGACTAAACAAAGAATGAAAAACTGAAAATTCTATGTGAAAATCGGGTTTTCATGGAAAACTACTATTTTTCCCGACATCCTTGACTACTGACCGTTAAAATGAGTGGTCGTTTGTCAAAATCTGTTTTGTCATTTCCTCGTAATTTCTATTACCAAAAACGGCCTTATCAAATTATATATAAGATTAGGCTATTCATTTCCATGACTTGCACAAATCTGCATAATTTACGTAGGTAAGTGGGCACTAGAATTTTAAAAAGTTGACTTTGAGCAAGTGTAGCATAGCATTTAGTCAAGTAAAACTGAGATTTGAATATGTTGTACCTGGGTATATTCTTAATGTATACTTAAATTGGTAAAAAACTAAATCTTGTAGTAGTTTTTTATTTTTTTGGTTAAAGTCCACTCAGTCCAGCTACCCCGAGGCCTGTAAATCCTATACCATAGTAGCTAAATAGGAATGAGGCAAATGGGTTTAAAGTACTCACCTTCTGCTTCAAAATGCTTTTTGAATGGGTCAACAATGTTAATTCAGCTCTGAGTTATGAACCTTGTTGCGGATGTCACCCTTCCAAGGAAAATTAAAAATCTTAGTACTTTTTATATAGATTATATAATTAATCACTTTAAGCTGTGTTTTGTCATGATTTACAATTATTTATTAGTAAATGTCATTTTTAACATAAAAACACTTGAAAACAGTTGAAAATATATTAAAAAAACTCAGATTATTTAACTACTGTGCTATAACATTAAGAAATTAAGAGTTGTAGGGATAAAAACCATAAACTCATAAAAAAATAAGAACAAAGTAATTTAACTTAACTGTTATTAAATTAGACATAACTGTTATTTACATGTTAACTTGGTTACAAATGCTTGATACACTTTTAATACAAGTTGTACGAATCAAATTGGATTCCAAGTTTGGGCTAAGGTAAAACTGCCAAAATGTCCTTTCCTTCTATTTCAGACTCATCTTCTTCTCTTGCTGGTCATATAAAAGAGGTGAACCGTGGAGTTTCTTCTTTTTTCCTAGTGAATTTTACTCTGAATGGTGGTCCATCAAATACTCCAGTTTCGACAATCTGTTCAACAAAGTGACTTGTACTATTCTTTAGATAATATTGCATCAACACCCAATTTCCAACTTTTCTATTCTCTAGACCACATAACAAGGTTCCTTTATCCTTTTCTGTTTCCTCCAATATTTCTCTGAGGCTTCCTCTATCAATTTCTGATTCAGGTGAACTCAGTTCCATACTCTCACTGGAAGAATCGAAGTTGATTTTTCTTGCTTTTTTCCACTTCTTTTCATTTGAAACCACTTTACTAGAGGAGACTTTTGTTTTGTTTGATAATTTTTATTCAATTATTGTTGGTGGTAAAAATTCTAAGTATAATGGTTGGAACAAATTTTTGAACTTTTTCTTGAGGTGTTAGGATGTTTGGTAAGGATTCTGCTTATTTGAGGGGTTTAAAATTAATATAATATTATAATGAATTTCAGAACGTCTTTAAAATATCACTATTTAAATAAAAGTAAAGAAATAGGCCTAAACAAAACTGTTTGTATAAAAGGCTTGAATTGTGTATAACGGATGGGACATTAAATTGTAATGGATGGGACAAGTACAAAAATGGTGACATAAATACATGATTTTGGTCCTACATGATTAAAAATTGTTTAAGGGTGTGTTTTAATGTCCATAATAAAATATGTTCATTGCGTTAATATTTAATGATGAATCACATAATTACAAAACACTAAAAATTTTATAAAAGAAAAATAGTTGTGATTACCAATTTCATTTTTTAGGAACGTATACCTTGTATTGATTCATTACATTTGAAGATAACTAAATATCTTTTCTATATAAGCCTATCAAACAAAAAAGTTAAAATATACTATAATAACAGAAAAACACAGGACACACTAGGCATGTACAGGTTTTCCAGTTTCATTGCTTTAGGTATCAAATATATTTTTATTTTATTATTATTATTATTATATTTTATTTTATAGTTTAAGAGAAGGTTGAGGTAATATCTGAAAAATTTGATTGTTGTCAATCAATTTTCATCACTCTCATCTACTTTGAACCCACTACCTGCTGTATGAAGCTGATTTAGAAAAGTCACAAGCACATCGTCTGAATCGGTAACAGAAGTTTGGCCAACACTAACATCATTGAGTTTATATATTTGAGTAGAGGGAGCGCAGCTTATGCTGGACATATTGAGAGGTGAAGCCACCACCATCAGCTGGCAGACTGTGTTACATTGGTCAGACTAGCTGGTGCATACATGTTTCACTCATTTGTATCTCAGATATTTTTTTTTCTTTGATTACTCTCCATGTGATGTTAGAATTATACTACTAGGCCTATTAGTTTTGTATCCGAAAAGCTTCTATTATCTTAGGCCAATATCAAAACAATTAGAAAGTTTGGGCCGTTTGAGAAATAAGTGAGGCGTCTTTGTTGGGTCAATCCTTCCCACAGAATTTAAAAAAAAATGTGTACAGTTAAGAGCCTAATGTCTCCAATATCTTAGTAAAAAATCAATTAGTGGATATACAAAAATATTCTCACTGTGATTTTAGTAATATGATTTAAAATATATCATGGAAGATAGAGAAAATCTTTGTCAGGGAACAGTAAAGGATTGAATTAAATTATATAGCAGTAAACCGCATTAAATTAGCTATAATTTTTATATTCAACTTTATGTTCAAATAATAATTAAACATTGAGAATTATAGCTATTTATACATACTTGTAAGTGCTCAGATCCAGTTTATATTAAAAAAAATCTTTATTATTCTTAGCTTGTCATAAAACTCTAAAAAAATTGTCATAAACATTTAAGTTACCTACATATCCTATATGATATTTTACAAGTTATAAGTAAATTCCAGTATTTACTTGGCCAATATATTTACCACACATTAGAGTAAATATTTAACTTCACTGACCTTTAAAAAGAATTAACTTAGTATTCAAATTTCTTGACTTATTTGTTTGGTAGTTTTTCAGTTACACAATTTCTCTCATGGTATAACCTTATTTTAAAGTACTGAGATAGTACAGACCTTATTAAGTGAACCCTGTGATCATCAAGAATTTGTTCCTTAAGGGAACTAAATGTGTAATTTCAAATATTTGCAAGGGCGTAAGATACATCACTGGGTATTTCCTTATTCTTCCCATAGATTTTGCTACTCGGAAAGTGGTCTCTGCAGTTTTACATATGTGCACGACGTCATCCTATGTTGTTTTCAGACCAGACATATTTTTACGGTTCAATGACACAATGTATTGACTTTGAACTGAGTCCTAACTTAGGTCACAATTAACGGTTTTTAATAACTTTTTGTTATAAAACCAGCTATATATGCCACATTGTCACAATTTTAAAAAGAAAGATTTAGCAGATACAGCTGACAGGATCATCTGGATGAACAATGCTGTCTTGGATGTGTGGAGGACTGTTATCATCTAACTTAGTATTGTAATGATTGGTTTTGAAAACAAAAGGATTGTCATTGGAATGAAATTTCAGCTGGTTACTGGAAACATGCAAGATAATTGTTTGATCTAATTCCAAACAGTTGCTTGTAGTTGGAGAACATAATTCATGGTAAATTATTAGTCGTTTGCACGCAGCCTCAAACTGCTTAGCAGTTGGATTATTATTGTGCCCTCCTTTACTTATAATTGTGCAAAAAAAAAACCTCCAAATTTTCTTGGCTGAATTTATAGGTTAACTAATAATGCAATGGAGTATTGTGACCTCTTGACAAGCATATATCATAAAGGCCACAAATACTCTGGATACATACAAGAAAACCCACAAACCCAGTTTTCCTGTTGATCTTTAAAATAGATTCCCCATTTTTATGAGTTTTGAGTCCTTTTAGGTATTCTTCCCACTCCAACAAATACTGTGTCACAGAACGTTCATTGTGATGCTTAGTTGGGGACTTGTATCCCTTGTTTAAGAGATTCCTACTGTATAGTATAGCGAATATGTTGTTGATCCTACGAATAAAGTCAACCGTAGGTCGTCATCCCAAGAACAACCTGAATTTTAAATCCTTTTCTAAGAATTCTAATACTTTCACTGCACTATTGCTTAAAGTTTGAGCTGCAACCTTAACTTTAATTTTTCTTGGTACCATTCTATGTAACTTTTTTTAGTTTGGTGGCTGCTAACAAACCCTTGTCACTTTGAATTTTTTTCCAATTCAACATTGTATTGCCACCCTCTATTTTCATCCACTAGTGATCCTTTAGTGGCTAAAGCGCTCCTAACCAATTTTAGCATATGGTGTGCATCAAGGCTCACAAACACATAATTTCCACTTACTAGATGATTAAAATTAGCTTGCATACTTGGGAAACCCAGATTTGTGCCCATAACATTAGCCATTGATATGTTAGCGCTAGTGACATTAAAAGTTAATGATACAACCTCTACTCCTGTTTCATGAATGAATCGTAAGTTCTCATTAACAAGATCGTTCAGAAGATTTGAGACCATCTATTAGGAAGTAGCTAATGGGTATCTTCCAATGGCCATTAACACAGTTTATCATACAAATTAATGCTTCTTTAGTAACTGGTAATTGCTCATCTTCTATGAGCATGCCAAAGTCAACATACCCACAGAATTTGGGACCATCCCATTCTACATGCTTACGATTGGGAATCTCGTCCATTAAAAAGGCGCAAATATATATATTTTTTTCAGATGCTGCTTCCGCAATTTTTATTTTAAGTGTGTAAATAGCTTCCTGTGTAAAACCTGGCTTTCCATCAATAGACTGGTACCATTTTATCAAAGTTGTAGAATGTGGCAAGCTAGTGTTGAAGGTTTTTTGGACGCAATCGTATGCTTTACTGGAGTAGAAATGCAATGTAAGTGCAAAGGATTGAAGTTCAGGTACTTCTCTCTTGTCGGTTCCTTTGCAGCTCTCTTAATGAGGTGTTTTGCAGAATCTGGTAGAGACATCTTAAAATATATATAGATAGTAAACTGGAAGACAGTAGGCCTTTATGATGTCTCCTATGCACCTATAATTTTCAGCAATAAAACTCAATCACTGTTGAATTATATGCACCAATAATGTATCCCCTGCCAAATCGCTAATCAAGTCCTTTTTTAGGTGGTCCAACATCGATTCCAAAGAGACAGCCCTCTTCTCTAATTTACATTTCTTTTAAGACAGGAGTATCCTTTTTTAAGCCCATTTTGGCCTTTCTTGGTGATGTCACATCCTTGTCATTGAAATCACCAACATATTTAAATCTTCTGTATGGTCTTTGAGACGATAAGTTACCCAGTCTGTGCCGAAATCACAGCTTCGGTGGAAGTGGAAGTAGAACAAAATAAGACAAAATATTATTTTTCAAGGAATCACCTCCCCTAGACCAATAGTTACATATAATATCAATAATATTTCTAAGTTTGATATATTATGTTTGGGTCCATTTAATTATGCCTAATGAATATGTTTAATACAGGTATAGCATGTATGCATGTTGATATCTTTGATTTGGTTTAATTAACAAGTTTTATTTGCATAAAAATACTCATACAAGAAGGCGAGGATCCAATTCAATAATTGGTTACTATTCCAAACCGAACTGTAACAAGAAAAAAATTACTTGAAATGTTATTTCTTGGAATGCAACAAGAAAAAATGTGCCATGGGCTGAGTAAGGCCATAGCGTTAGTAAGTACCAATTAAGCTCTTAGTGTAAACCACTAAGCCTACTTTAAATAATATGAGTAACACAAAGACTTACTGATTGTCTGAAGACGATGGACATATCATTTGCTTGCATGGAGACTTTCGACGTTTAGAATCTTTCTGAAGATGAGGGGGAAAATTGAGCAGTGTTGGAATCGCTTATCTCAACCATTGCCCACCAAATTTTTTCCTGTCAAAACATTCATCAAGGAAATGTTTTGAACAAATTTTGGAATGTTGTGTTGGTGAGAACTTGTCACGCTTTATTTAGGCCACTTGTCCATTGTTTTCTTTTTTCTGTCTTTAGGGAAACTAGAATGTTAATACAAAAATATAAACACATTAAAAAAAATGACATGCGATACAACTTTTGATAGGCCTAAAGATGTGAGACGGAAAAATTTCCCTATATTTGTTCCTGAAAATTTTCCACCGATCCCAGTCAGGTGCACTGAGGGCAGTTTTCCTATATGGTTTTCCAATCTTACTCCACTCAAATGTGGGTGCAAATCCTCTAAATTCAACGTTCCTCATCCTTAACACATTGGCCTAACTAGTACATAGGTGTGCAACCCGAATGGGTAGTAAGATGAGGTACCAAATAAAAGTAATACCTAAAAAAACATAAATGTGATCCTTCGTAGGCTCGTTATTTTCATAAATCATACTTCAATTTCTTATCATCAATAAGTTAATTAAAATATATTTAAGGTTAGGGATTGGCCCGACATTTATCTCCTCCCCTATCCTCCATGCTTCTTATCTATTCCTCCCCACCCCTCCCCTTCTTATAACCCACTTTTCTCTTACCACACTATATTTGGAAGTATAATAGGCTCTAGGTGCCACCTCTACAATTTAACCCCTCCACCGCAAGCCACCACTGCAGAAAATTTTCCAACTCAAATATCCCAGAAAATTATCATTTCTAGATAGGCTTACATCAATGCCGCATATAATGCATATTAGCCTAGTTTACACAAGTATATGGCCATGAGAAGATAGGCCAATGACAAAAAACACATTCATTGTAGGCCTAGAAATAGCCAAGCATAGTTCAAGCCCAGTCATGCAAATGAAATGGCGTTGCTACAAGCTAGGCCTATTTAAATAATGTGACAAAATAACAAATATCCGGGGAAACTACGATCAAAACTGAGTTGTTTTATGTTAAACATAATATACATTATTGTGTCATTGCTTAGGTACACACCTGTGTAAATAAACTGGCCCATTCTTTACATATCTTTCGGAGCATCCATACGCACAACATGCTAGCACCATTGTACTTTTCCCACTGGCAGCCGAGCTCTGCCCACTGCCACGTGGTTCGGCCGCACATCGAGGGTGACATCATTATCAACTCTACCCAACCATATAAGCTTGATGACCAACATACTTGTGTACTTGCTGAGGATTTCTGTCACTAGAAAGCAAGTATGTTCCTGGTACAAGGTTTTCAGACAGCTGCAAGAAAATAACTTCTACTAAGGACTTGTTGTGGTAACATTTGGTTGTGTTTACATCCTGGGTGATTGGCCATCGTCCTCCTCTTCAGAATCTGTGTTATATAGACATGATATCGCAATCTATGAGCTGTGCTCTGCTTTGGAATTTCAGGAGCTAATACTGGAATCTTAGAAGTGTTGTCCTTCCTAACAAAATATGGATGTCATCTAATCTTTATAAGAAATTATATAACTGAATACCTCGTACTTCAGGGTTCGCTAAAATCTTGAATACAAAAAAGTTTTATTTTCCTCTACATTTGCTTTTGGTATGAAAAGAAGGTTTATGTTTGGGCATTCTTTCACAGATATAAATATTACTTTCATCCATACCTTCCCTTTGACAATACCTCCACTGCCATCTACAGCTCCTTTCTCATGACTTGCCGCAAAATGGTTCCAAGTTAGAATTGCTTCAAAATTACGTTCTAAAAAGCACAAGTTGGAAATTATGTATTTGCTTTTGAATTATGATGTGCAATTGTCTGTAAATATATACACCTGTAAATATGCTGTATATCTGACCCTCTCTCTTTTGGTTTTAATAAAAGTTCATACATAATATTTTGAGTGTGATAAGTCATTACTTACTTACTGAATAAGACTTAACTTCATAATGTGACCACACACAGCAAGTGAAGATAGTGGCTTGTTTATACTGCCAGATCTCATCCAGCTGTAGAAGAGAATATTTTTAAGCAAAGTCAACATTTTTACCTATAACATTCTTTTTCATTTACTCTCATTTCCTTAGTCTTTTTTTTCTGCTGTTTCTTGATAAGATTAGATTTACAGATTTTTTTGCTTCTCTCTCTCTACCTTATATCTTTATCTGTTTTAATATTCTCCCCACTCCTCAGAACTGCTGTTCTTCTTCTTGATGATGAATTATTTGTAATTCAGGATTATGAAAATGCCTTCAAGTAATATAATTGGGATATTTCAAATGTAAAAGTCCATGTTTCAACCTAATTCTTACACATTCCTGTAAACTAAGACCTAGTAATACTATGCTTTCTACACATTGAGATAGGTTCCATCTGTTACATGTCCTGTCCGTTATACTCATTTTTAAGTTAAATGAATAGTAACAAATTTGAGAAAAATACCATAAACCTAAAGGAACTATAACTTTCCCAAATTTCCAGATTTTAAATGTTATTTTACAAGGAGAGAGACAAACTTACATTGGTTTTGTTATGGATGTTACGGATGGGACACTTATACTTCTAGTTTTAAACTAAAGATTATAAAATACCAGAAACAAGAAAAATTATCAGCACACAGTACTATGTTGAAGTTTTTAGAAAACATGGTTACAGGCCAACAGTTGATTTTATTTTTTTTCTACAGGGATTTTAAATATACTCTAAAAATTTCCCTGTGGAAAAAATTCTTCACTGCTGTTGAAACCTAACAAAAAACAACTTTAGACTTGAGGTAAAAAAATAATCATTCAGTATCATGAAATATTGTGTTTCTTTGATCACTTAAACTTAGTAAAGTACAATTTTAGTAAAAAACAAATTTTGCTCACCTGGTAGCATTTAAAAAAGAATGACTGAGATTCACCAACCATGATCTTCATTAAAAGTCATAGTGCCATCACATTCGTTAAGAATCCAAAATACCACAAGTGTACCAAGCATATTGACAACTACCACTATGTTCGGGAGTGATTCATGGGTACATTGAGCTGCGCTACACCACATCGAGGGATCATCTTGCTGACCTCCTCATAAAGCCTTTACCCCATCAAGTTTTTCAACAATTATGTGCAGCGTTATTAATCGAGTTTTCTTGAAGTGGTGAATTAATTTTGTTTCTTTGTCTGCTCAGTGTCTGTTGGCTCATGTATATTTTTCTTGTTCCTCATGATACCACTATGATATTATCATATTTATCATGGGCACTCATTAAGGGAGGGAGTTAGAATATAGTAACTCACACTGTAAAATTCCTAGTCTCGGTACCTGTTAACTATTAATATTGCCTGCCTGACATCTTGTTTCCTTTGTGTTCAACGCCCTTCGTGTGTTTCCAGTATATCAAGCTATAATTCTCTTTTTCTTGCTATTATTTAAGCAACCGACAATTATGCTTAAACATTATTTTCATTTTTGTAGTTATAAAACCTAAGAATGATTTACAATGATTTGACTTACAGTAATGAAAACTTAGAGTTCAAATCCCATTTACGTATACTACTGAGTGCTTTTCCTTATTAGTTTCACATCCTCTCCATGCAAATGTTGATATAATTCTTAAATAGCTTACCTTCATCCTTACCCCATTCACTTAAGTTGTAAATATTCCATTTGCTAAATGTACTAATTTAAAGAAAAAAGATTTTGGTATTAACATTGAGAAATTAATCATACAGTTAACTCTAGTTATAATGAACCTCTACAGACGAAGATATTTGGTTCACTATGTCTGAAGTTCACTAAAACAGATTTTTTTAAAATCTGAAAGTAGTGGGTTAGTGACAAACAAAATAAAAATTCAAATACAATCACTCTTTATTGAAATCTATTAATTAATATTCTGAAAATTGAAAAATGACACCTGGACACGAGACTCGAACCCGGGACCTTTCACTCATATTTTAAGGCAGAGTGTGTGATGGACGTGCGGAAATCGTCGGCTACAATGTGTGATTTTTTTTTATGAAGATCACTTGCTATCAGATAATGCAGCCACCTTAGACTGGGTAGTTGGCTTATTGCTGCCACTTGTACAATTATTATAATTGTACGGGATATGAGTGAAGAATGACCCTGGGCACAGGATGATTCCTGGGTAGCTCAGTGGCTAGAGCATTGGCGTACTAAGCCAAAGGTCCCAGGTTCGATTCCCGTGTTCAGGTGTCATTTTTCAATTTTCAGAATATGATATCTAGATGGAGTAATCCTCACTAAAAGCAAAAATAATAGCTTTGGCTATTTGCTTATATTAATTATTCTTAAAAAAAATCTGTTATATGCTGTTGTTTACTGTATACTGTTTTGTTATATATTTTTTCAAGATCCTGCTCTATAGTCTGTGCTTTTTCCACACTTGATTCTACACTATCCATGCATTCAAAAACTAAACTAAGTATAAAAGTCTAATTTTTCCCCTTCCCCCCACATTCCTTCCTTTCAGTCAAGATTTGTGATGCCTAAACAAGAACTCGGGTAGAGAATTGGTGTCTTCAAGTTTAAACAACCAAAAAGTATGTTTTTAAAGAATTATGATGTTACAATGAATGACATTTCATATTGAAAGCTTCAATTTTTCTGTTCACTAAAACCAAAGTTAAAGGTTCATTATAAACACATTTTTTCAACACACATTGAAATGTATGTGGGTTGGGATTAATGAATTAGGTTCACTGTAGCCGAATGTTCACTAAAACCAAAGTTGACTGTATTTAGAAGTACCGGTACCTATACAAATATATGTCATACAGCTAAATGGCTCACTTGACCTGCAGTGGGGGTCAAGTGGTTAGAGGCATCGCTCTGAACTTGTCTGCTGTTAATGAGATGGTGGAGGCTCATTTTACTGCATAGTGGACAAAACAGATTTTTACACATGTTTAATTTTCAGTTGGGATTTTCCATCCCCTCTTTAAACAAATGCTGGTGCATTTATTCATAACAACTGTCTTCCTCTTTATGTTATTAGATTAATTTGGTTTTTTTAGGAAGATGGTTAAAAAAAGAGTTTTTTTGTGTCTAATTACCCATTTGGGTAAAAAAGCTTATGTACTAACTACGCTATTAGTCTAGTGATGTGGAAGGTTTAATTTGGAGGAAGTGTATCCGCATTTGTGTGGAGAGAGAGTATATAGTACATCAATTCCCCAAACCCTTCCTTCACCTCTGACAAGATGTGTATTAATCACAACTTGTGAATGTGAGGAATGCCAGGCCTCCACCGTGGTTCGGATTCCACTTTAAATTGTAGGTCCTCCATTTCATCTCACAATCACCCTACCATTGAACATTAGCGTGTGTATAACCCGATTGGGTAGTAAGACGCGATGATGATGATGATAATAATAATAATAATACATCAATTCCTATAAAATAATACAAGAAATATAGTACAATATTACTATGGTTGATTGAAAAATTTCCAAGCCTTTCTTTCTATCAAAATTTTACAACAGTATATATTTTTATATATGTTGTTTGTAAACATATATTCAGATACTCATGACCAGTTTTTCATTTCTCTCGACCCCTCGAAGATAAAAGTATTGAGATAGTAAAAAAATTGAACTCAGATATTTAACCCTATTTAACCCTAAAATTAAGGATAGTTTTACTAAAGGTCCAAAAGAGATAAAATCAATTTTCTTAAAATCCACTTAAAACTTTTTTTAGTAAAATTTGGTATCTAGGCAGTGATTAACATTGCAAACAAAATGGCAATCCTCATTTTCCCATTAAAATGATTATAAGGGCACTTTAAATAAGCAGAAATTTCTACTCTTGATTATATATCCGCAACTATTTGAGATATGAAATAACTTATTATTTTAAAATTGTAGGACTATTCAAATTAAAAATATTTTAATCTGGCATATATTTTTCATAAAACCAATAGTTTCTAAACTATAAACAAACGTAATTCATTTTTTATGGAATAATTAAAAATATGAACTTAATTGTTATGCTCTTTGGTGGACAATTATGCTCCTCTTTTCTCAATTCTTTGATGTCAGGAAAAAGAGGGAAAATATCAGGGAATTAAAATACTTGACTGATTATGAACCTATACATTTAAACAAAAGTGAGAGATTTTGTTTCTATCTGTGAACAAAATGCATTGCCATAAAATGTCATTCTTTACATGAGCTTGTAGTACAGGGTTTGTTTTATAACACATTTATACAGGGCCACAAATCTCACCTAATTAAATACTAGGGAAAAAAAAACAAGAACTTATAAAAATTTTGATGTATGGTAGCTGAGGATTTTTTGAAAATATGTGATCAATGTAATAAACTAAAAAGTTTCCATCCCCCAAGAAAAATAGTAAAAAGTTTATGCCTGGAATTTTATGAAATGTTAACTGGAAACCATGGAAAATTTCAGGGAAATTTATTATAAAAGTTTTATAGCCACCCTGATATAAAATAACTAAAACTACAATATAACTATGTTTATTTAATTTTTTTAATTGCATTTATTAGAACAGTTAAAACCATGCATGTTTTGTTGCTGCAAATGTTTTGATGTAGCAACAAAATAAACACATTGAAAATATAGAACAAATTTTGTTTATAGGTTAAGAGTAATGAAGATCGGACACAACATAATACAGTAGAACTTTTTTAATTCAAAGTCCAAGGTATATCTAAAAAAATTTGAACTATCCAAAATTCAAATTAACAATTTTTATGAATATCTAGGCAGCTAGTACACAATAATTTAATGACCTCAAAATATGCTACATTTAATCACACACATTTTATTATGTTAAATAGACTTTGATTAAAGTCAAGTCAACATATCCCCTATACAAGGAAACCTGCTCGCCGCCAGTGAATACTTGGTCCCCACTTTCTCATTTACTATGTGTTAATAGGCTCACTCCAACTTTCTTAGATTCTTGTAATTTGGGGTGTTTTAATAAATATCATTAAGTTAGGTTTGAAATGAGTACACACTCAAAAATAAACAAAAGAATGTACGGGCTTCGAATTGGCCAAATATTTCCTTCCTAAATTCTAATTAAATGTTATTTTTTACCATTGATTTAAATAGAAATTTCATAGGGAATCACCCGCCTCAGTGGTGTAGTTGGCTAACGCGCTAGTCGTGTTGAGCTCGATCCGCAGAGGACGGGGAGATCGAGGTTCGAATCTCGGTCGGGTGAACTGGGGGTGGTTTTTCCTAAATGGTTTTCCACTCTTCCTCCACGCAAATGCGGGTTCACTTCCTCTAAATTCAACCCTCCAAATTCCTAATCCATTAGCGTAATTAGTACTTAAGTGTATAACCCGAACGGGTAGTAAGACGCGGTGCTAAATATTATTATTATTATATTATCATAGGGAATCATGGTGGGTTCGAACTATCCAATTTTTGGGTTAACCATTGTTGAATTAACCAAGTCATATATATATAAAATAATATAATATAATTATTAATATCCATAGTGATATTCAAAGTTGAATATTCAAGATATTATCCCACTAATCTAGATATGTCTTTTTGAGGGTTAGAACTACTTAAAATATATATTTCTTTAAAAACATAAAGCTTGATGGCTGATCGTAAACACTCACCATCTTTTTGAAACAGATTATTCTCTCTTACAATAGCTACGTGTCATTTATTACGTTGCTGGCTCAGTAAGAAAAACTGCAGCTTTCCACCAAGACTAAGCTCGATGATGAATAATTTTTTTTGGTCAGAAAAAATCAGCGTAAATCTGAAAGTTTGTTTGAACCGCTCCTCTCTGGGGACTCGACAGAACTACGGCTTCCATTGGGTTTCCATTGTTCAAATCTAGACAGAGTTTCCCCAAGTCTCTCATTCTCTCTAGTGAATCCTTTCTCTATGATTATATTATCAAGCTATTTGAAGTACCCATCAATGTTTATTTTTAACTCATCTTTATCGTGAAAAACATTTTTCGTGTTACTTTTTAAATATTTTTATGGAAAGAGAAAAATTACTATAAAACTTAACACTTTGTTGAAATTTCATATAAAATGTTAATTTAGGCCTATTTAAAAACGTGGTTCTATCCATTTAAGCAAACTGAAAACAAAAACATCACAGCTAAAACAATAAGGACTTTCACGATTGGTAAGGCATGCGGAAGACTTTAGCAGGTAGCGGCTCTCATTTCATTGAAAAATAAAAAGTAGAAGAGCTTGCACCACCATCAAATAAAGCTGTTATAATGATACTAAATTGTAGATTTGTTGTCATAGTGTTGATATTATACAACAGAATTGATAGAATGTTAGTCACTATAATTTCATGTATTCTTTATGAAAGTAAGCATAGGTCCTACCTAATCCTGAAGTTGATAAACTCAATTTATTTTTATTATTTGATACAATACCGTACACCTTCTGAAAACAATACATAATAACTGGTTGAACAGAACAGATAGTTACCAAACACTGATCTATCTGTTGACTTATTGTGACACCTCTTATATATTTTCTAACTCTTATATTAAAATTGGCATCAACACTGTATTTTTATTTTCTATATCCTTCAAATCTCTCGATTATGAATGTAATTTATTTCAAACTTTAACTATATTTGCTGTAGAAAACAATACACACCAGTGGCGTCACGTCAGGGCAAGCAAGGCAAGCACTTCTTGACTTTGATTGAAGATATGTAATTATTTGTCTTAACGTTTCCAAAAATATTCTCCTGGTAATCATTTAAATGTAATTCAAGCATCAGTGGGTTTGAAAAAAAATCTTATACATGGCAGTGGCCGTAACATGCATGCAAGACGTGCACTAGTCCATCTAATGGGGGTTGAAAGTCGGTATTTGTCTAACTTTCATCCCTTTGCTCTAGCTACTGTAGTTATTATTTGTGACGTCATAGATAACGGAGGGGTGAGAAGGGGAAGAGCTGCGAGTGTCGGGTAAAAATCCAAGCAGCCGAGCTACGACTTTTATTGCCCGAAAGGTGCCGACTAGAACCAAAGTCACTATCCCTCTCTTCCTCTTTAAAAACATAGTGGGATGGTATGGCATGAAAGGAGAAACTAATATGGTCAAGGTACTGACCCCATGCCTACACATCTTTAAGCCCGGTACACATGACACCTCTTCTTATACATAAAGTTGTACAAGACGTTGCAACCTGAAGATGGTGTCATGTGAACACCAAAACTTGTACAAGATCTGCTTTTCACAACTTATTGTATACAATTCTAGGACATAAACGCATCCTATATCAGCCATTTTTTTTTGTACAACTTTTAAGTTGTAAACACAAAAACTTCGTCTGATAGACAATTACTTTTTTTAAAAAAAGAGTGATTGTAAGAAAAACAGCTAAATGCTTGAAAACAAACAATTATAATTTGAGGTTAAACCCCAAATATAAAGATTTTCAACTGTTTTTAAAGAAATACTAAAAAATAAAAAAAATCTCTTTTATTTTCATAATACACAACGTGTTTCTAAAACATTGCATCAAACCTTGGCAGGATACTCCTTGGGTGAAATTAGAATAATTCTCATAAGCAACCTAGGGTCCATCTTATATATTAAGGGCGGTATACACCCCTGAAGACAGAGCTAAAAACGACTGTTGTGTGAAATATTATGAAAACTGCTTAGGGTATTACAACGAATCTTTGTATACTACTTATTGAAACCTTGATCATTAATAAACTAAATGTGCTGTTACCGTTACCCACCCCCATCATGTAAAAAAGGGGGGGTTGTAACACCTTTTTTCTAAAATAAAATATGTCAGAGTAAGTATTACCAATTTTTACTTAATATTACAAAACAGGGAATCAAAATTAACAAAAAAGGTGTATTGGAGAAACTGTCTAGCTTTCCCCGTTTCTGAGATAATCATGCATGTTTAATTTCAAAGACAAGTGTTAATTCCTGCCAGGTAGGGAGCCAATAAAGCTGTGTTGCTTCACCCC
>CABFWO010004721.1:34132-59458 GCA_902155825.1 Timema genevievae
ATCGTTCCTTCTCTTAAAGCCCTCCAACCACCCATTACTGCCAGAAAAATTATCAATACGCAGCTTACTCGCAAATTCTCGAGCTTTCTCCTTAATCATTGGGCCGCTTATTGGAATGTTTTTATTCCGTACCTGTTTCATCCATGTCGAGAGACATTTTTCAAGTTCAGGATACTCTGCTGGTCGTAGTCGTTTTAGTTTTCCTTTTCCGTCAATACACTGAGAACGTATTTTATCCTTATTTTGAATAATTCTATAAAGAGTTGACTTTGGCACAGTTCGTCACGCGACTTTCCACTATCATATTCCAATAATAACTTTAATTTATCAGCGGATGTTAGAGAATTACACTTTCGTTTCAACATTTTTTGCACTGGTATTCACTCATTTTTCATACAAATTCTTAAATAGTACTGATAAACAAAGCAAGTATGGAAGAAATTAGACTGTTTGAAAACAAGCGTGTCATAGCTTGTCTAAACTTGATAAATTGTCTCACTTATACGGGTTATTGAGCTACCAAGTCCCAATTATAGAGGTAAACATCGAAAAAATCTATAAAATCTAATCTCAGTTAACAAGGTCTGAAAATTCCCAGTAACAGAGGTATTTTAATGCAAAAGTGGCGGGACTTCATTGTAATTATCAATAACAGAGGTTTCTCACATATCCAGGCCCCAGTTAAACAGGTTTCACTGTATTATCTAAATTTATAAAGTCATTACACCTATTTACTTGCATTGCTAAATAAATATTTTCATCCACATGACATAACATGAAAATCTAAATAGTATATTTTTCTCAACTCAGAACAATCTAACCCGTACATTTGAAAACTGTTTACAAAACTATTTACATCAGTATGAATGTGAGCCACACTTAGGTTTTTCCTTGCAGCTCGTACGTAAACCGGCGTTGCACTTAGCACATTGAGTCCATGACCGTCCCATTATAAATGTACTAAACTCCTAGTTCCAATAACAACTATTTATGGTTGATTTTTGTTGCCAACCTTATATAAAATAATAGAGGAAAATTTTCTCTTTCCAGTGATATATGACACTACTACACTATCCATAAGATAAAACAAGAACAAGCTCAAATTTGGAGAGCTGACCTCATCAGCTCTGACATTTTTAACGGTAGTAGGTGGAGCTGATCAGATCAGATCATGGCACTTTTAGCGATAGTAGGCGAAGCCGATCAAATTGGCTTGTGGCACTAAAAGGGTTAAGTGAAACATGACAACCTGGAAATGGAAGCCAAACCTGGGACGTTGCCAATGTCCCATCACTGAGCCATTCCTGGTTCATCTTGTGTCCAGGTCCAATCTTTTCTTGTTAGGTGTTGAGTGTATATTTGGTAGATGGTTTATCCCAGAAATTTCCATAGGTAAGAATGTCTGCCCTACTTGAACGTTATTTCCTGTGTAAATTATACTATACACTATACACTAAGTAGTAAACCATTGAAGATATACAAATTTGGGAGAAAAGATGTATGAAGTTTTGTTACCTACTCCATGCTTCCTTATTGCTATAAAAGACTAAAAATATAGTTTATGGAAAAGTGGATGAAAAAAATTACAGAAGTGTACATATATCCTAATACTTACTTTATTTACATAAATCCAAGTCACATTGATGATAATTTATGTTCAGATAATACACACTTTACCATATATTGTTTTATTGATTTTACTTTAAAACCTTTATTTTTATAGATGATGAAGAAAATGCATCTTATGTGGAGTCTGTGTGTGCAGGGTGCCTCAATAGTCTTGCTGAAGATGAGTACATTCAAGCTTTAAACCAAGATTGGCACTTAGAGTGTTTTAGGTACATATTTATTTTATTTTCAAGGCACCCTCATCATTGGGCATGCAGAATTAATTTTAAGTTCATCTAGTCTGCTTTGTCACTTATGAGGAGGTTGTGGCTCGCTTTCTTGCTGGGTGTACTAAGGATGTTTTTTCTTAAATGGTTCCCCACTCCCTTCACTTAATTGTTGTACATCATTTACAATACTAAAACCCGCCTCGGTGGCGTAGTTGGCTAACGCGCTAGTCGTGTTGAGCTCAACCACCGAGGACGGGGAGATCGAGGTTTGAATCTCGGTCAGGTGAACTGGGGGTGGTTTTTCCTAAATGGTTTTCCACTCTCCCTCCACGCAAATGCGGGTTCACTTCCTCTAAATTCAACCCTCCCAATTCCTAATCCATTAGAGTAATTAGTACTTAAGCGTATAACCCGAACGGGTAGTAAGACGCGGTGCTAAATATTATTATTATTATTATTATTATTATTATTATTACAATACTAAATTGCTTATCTCTACCCCGTTAGTGCAATTAAATGTATATAAACTGGATGGGTGGTTAGACATTGTGGATTAAAAAGGAAATTATAAGAAAACAATTTGCAGTGCCAAAGATCCATTTTAAATATTTCTTGACATAGCTTGTAATTTATAGTAAATAAAAAAAACTGCATGCATAATTTCTAGGAATAGTGTTACATACAAGTCAAATATTATAACTAGTTACCTAATAGAACAGTTAACTTTAAAGAAAGTACTATGATTAGCGTTACATAAGAAAATGTTAATCTCTGTAATATTTTATTATAACAAAGACGAGGATGGTATATTTCAATGTTTATTTATAAACAATATAATTAATATGATACCAATGTGCACTGTCAGTTCTTAAATGCTCTTCCAAAATAATTTTTAGTCAAATTTATTGTAAAAGTGTATCTTGTTTGCTGAAACATGCCCTTAAGATTTTAAAATACACTTTAAAGCTTTAAAGCTGTGTAAATTGTTCATGCCCTCTAAATAATGTTTACATTCAAGTAATATGGGTGCATACTGACTAATTTAGGAACGCTACTTTAACTATAAAGTTGTTCTACAATTGATCTATAAATTTATTGAAAATAAATTTGTCTTAATAATAAAAAAAAGACCAATTGCTTCATTGCCAAATATTTTTGTGAAGACATACCACCTTTTCCCCCCAAAATATTTCTACCTTTAACACATCCTCATAAAATAATCCTTAAACCTAAGCACTTTAGCATGACTTTTTTATTTACTTTTAATTTTTAATGTAATCAAACTACTAGATCAATAAAATAAATTTTATATTTGATTACTGTTCTAATAACACCAAGAGAATGGAAATATTATTACTCATTATTGTCATTTTTACTAACAAATACCTTTGGTTACTTTTTCTGCATTATACTTTTCAGACATAAAGGCTCCATTACACGTAGGAGGTTGCAACACTGCTTTCTGATGTCGTTTTTAAGCGTTGTGAGCCGATATCTGGGGTACCTATTATACACGTGCTTCTTTCTGACAAATTATCATTTTGCATCTCAGTGGATGGGGAGATATTTTATTATTCTTTACTCCAGGAGGTTTGTAATGAGTTTGTTTTATTAGTTACTGATCCTCTTGTTGGGTCTTTGTCGACCTCTTGAAATTTGGCTACCAGTTGCTCTAAAGCCTTCTCTTTACTCAAATGATCCAGGTATTCATCACATTTAACTTTCCCCACACATGGCATTGTTTGGTACAATTCAATCACTATTGTCAAAAACTGTTTGCTATAGTTTCATATGTCTGTAATAATATACCGAAATATGAGAACACACACTAACAAATATTAACACACACTTGTGAACAGTATCAAAACAAACGAAACTGGTTAGAAAATGGTGATTCACTGACCTACCTTTGTGCCAACCAGGTTCATGGATGTGCGGTACAACATTACAGAAGTTGGAAGTGCAGAATACTAAATACATTGCGCAGAAAGCAGTAATTTGATCATAAAATATCAAACTCATTTGATATTCATGAAACCAGATTTCTGATATGTGCACTGATAATTTAGGTATAGTACACAATCATCTTGCAGCACTGCAAAACAATATCAGAAAGCAGTGCTGCAACCTTCTATATGTAATGCAGCCTTTAAAAGTATTTTAACTGTGAACTTTTTTTAATCTCAAGATCATGATGAATCTAGATGTTTTTATTTGTTCCTGGCTACAAGCAGCTTTTACACTTTTTACTATCTCTCAGTGCATATGTAGTTGTACAGCCAAAGCAGTTTTATGGATTTATTTCAAAATTGATATTTATATGTAATATGATATTTAATATTCTGAAGGAAAAAGGAGGACTTTAATTATAACTTTAAATTAAAGTTATTTTATTGATAACTTACTTTGAATATTTTTGATAAATGTTTATAACAATTTTATTCAAAGTGGGCATCTAGGGAGTTCATTCATTACCCTATAAATAGTACTTTATACAGCCCACAATGGTGGTTGCATGTTCTAACACGTCACTCATGTGTTAGACTTGCTTGCTGGTGGTATTGAGACCAGAGTTGGAATCTGTCGGATGTACCGAGGGTGGTTTAATGGCTTCCCACTCTCTTTCCACTCAAATGCAGGTGCATTTCTTCTAAAACTCTATACCTTCCTCATCCCTATCTCATTAGTTTAATTAATGTATATGTGTAACCCAAACGGGTTCTACGAGGTGATATCATAAATTTTCCGGACTGATGGTATAAAACTCGTAAAACTTCCCATAAGGCCTAGTGGCTGTCATCACCTTCATAGTAGTTCCCACTCATGCTCATGGAATGCTTCCTGGAAGTCGTTTTCTGTGAGAATGTCCAGCACTGGCTGCGATTCTGCCTGGATCTTCTCAATTGTGTCAAAGCTGTGGTCCTTCAGCTTGATCTTCATTTCAAGAAATAGAAAAAAGTCACAGGGGGCTAAAAAATAAAGGGAGTAGGGTTTGGGGGACATCTTGTTTTTAGGCAAAAACTGGTGGATGAAAAGGTAAGCATGAGAAGGAGCATTGTCATAGTGCAACAGCCAGTTCTTTTGTCGCCAAAGCTTGGGGCGACGTCTTCATACATTTTCACGCAGTCGCTGCAAAACATCACAGTAGAATGCAGAATTGACTCTTTGACCTGCTGAGACAAATTCTTTATGCACAATTCCCTTAATGTCAAAAAAAAAAATTATGAGCATTCTCTTAACATTGCTCTTCATCTGTCTGGCCTTATTTGGTCTTGGTGAGGCTGGGCTTTTCCACTGGGTAGAGTGTTGCTTGGTCTCAGGGTCATAACCGTAAACCCAGCCCTCATCAACATTTATGACCCTGGACAAGAAGGTTGCATCGTTGGAGGCGACCTGACGAAGCTAATTGCAGACGTCGACTCGCTGCTGCTTCTGGTCAGTTGTCAGGATCCTGGGCACAAATTTGGCGGTGACACGGTGCATGCCCAACTCAGAAGTCAGAATTTTTTGGCATGTTCCAAAACTAATTCCCATTTCTTCAGCAAGGTCTTGAATGGTCTGTCGTCTATTATTACAAATATTCTGTTGAAGTTTGGCAACCATGGCGGGTGTTGTGCAGCTGCTGGGCCTCCCTGTGTGTTTGTCATCCTCAAGGGATGTCTCACTGACCTTGAACCGGGCATGCCATTG
This sequence comes from Timema genevievae, assembly GCA_902155825.1. NCBI lineage: Eukaryota > Metazoa > Arthropoda > Insecta > Phasmatodea > Timematidae > Timema > Timema genevievae. Next base: position 39,661 of record CABFWO010004721.1, read on the forward strand.
AAATACTTGTGTACAGCCCATGCTTTCTTCCCCAAACCCTCGTTGAATCATTTTTAGAGTCTCCGTTGCACTTTTACAGAGATTTACACAAAATCTGATGCACATGTGCTGTTCCTTTTTCAGATTCATTGTGAAAATTGCCTCAGGCCACGTATGTGACTCCAAAAAAAAAAAAAAAAAACGTGAAAAATCAGCATGACCACCCAGATGCGTGAAATTCAGTACACTGACTTGCAAGATATGCTAGTGTTATTGTCTAAAGTTGCATAGCGCTACTACAACTGCTGTCCAGATGGCAGCATCAGTCCGGACATTTTTGATACCCCCTCATATGAGGTGGTGAAATAATACCATATACTTTTTTTTAAAGAAAAATTCAGATTAGATTAATTAATTGAAAATTTTGTTTCAAACTAAGACAACCTATGAAAAAGTCATCTTGTATAATTTTTTGACAGCAGTTGATTTTATATAATGTATACTGTGTAGTAACTATTTAATATGCTCGCTTCAGGACCTGATGTTCATGAGCTCAAACCCAGCTGGGGTTGACAGGGTTTCTTTAGCGATAAAAATCCTTAGCACAATTTCCTTTGGAAGGGAAGTGAATCCGTTGGTCCCATGTCAATTGTGGCATGTAAAGAAACCCTGAGAGGCATGTGAAAATACTATTCCCGGCAAAATTGTTGCCCCTTTCACTCTCGCTCATAGAAATTCTCGCGTGCGGATATAATAAGTCAATTCAGAAAGTTCATGTTAATTACCTCAAATAAATAAAATACTATTCAATAAAAGCTTAATCTTGTTTTAATTAATCACACTTCTCATGTGCTTTTACAATATTATTAGTGGCACATAAAGGTTGAAAGAGCATGAAAGGATTTAAAGACTTGAAAAATAAAACTAAATCAAATTTATTCCTCACATTTCGTTGTAAAAATCCCATTTTAATTTTTAATTCTACGGGAAGTAAAGGTGACTAGTTTTATATACTAAAAATTTATAGAGCTAAAAAAACACGTTAAAAGCATTAAATAACAATAAAGTCCATTTAACTCCTTTGACTCCCCATTGTCCACTTAGAAATGTAAAATTTCAACTTTATTAGAAATGATTAATTAGTTTGCTATGTAAATAATTATCTTACAGTTTAAATGACTACTTTAGTTAGTGAATGACCAGGATTTTGGAAATGAAACGTATTTTTATATTCATCATTATTTCAATATTGTGTCTTTCCATTTCAGTTCATCAAGGCCATTAACCCACCATCTTAGATTTTGATTAAAATTTGACACATATTATCTTTGAATAGTTTCATATTTTAATTTTTAAGACAATCTAACTAATAGTTTTCAAGTTATGGAGGCCCAATTATGACCTAAGTGCACCTGTTAAGGTTCTACGTTAACTGTGTTCAAAGTTGGCATGGCGACATAAAATAGTTTATATCTCTAAAATTAGAAAAGATCAATAATTTTCTTAATCTTTTCTTTAAAGTAATATTTTCATGTGTAAAACACTGTTAGTAAATTTCCCCATATACTTTATCCAATGATGAGATGGCGGTTTTGAACATCATTTCTATTTCATATTTTAAATTAGGGGCTTATCTTTATTAATAATATTGTTTTAATTATTTAATTTTTATTTTAACTTGAAAAGTAAATACATTTTGACCATAGTAAATTTTCTTACTGGGTGACTTGAAGAGTGATCAAAGGGAAAAGGCACAGCTTAGTATTGCTGATGCAGCAGGTTAGTTTCCGTTCTAACGAATTTCTGGACTTTGCTGTGCATCAAATGATTCCACTGTCCAACCGATCAGAAAGCTGAGAATTAATTGCCATTCTTATGATAGGTTGAGAACATTGCACAAGATAAAGGGATTCTCTGATATCATCGGAGAGTAGGGAGTAGTATCCTCAAAGTAACAAAGCTCTGTAACTAGCCAGAGACTGATGCGATCACCCAGACTTGGGGGCCCAGAACAACAAGCTGTTATGAAGGCACTCAGGATGTAGTCACTCAAGTCTTTATTCAGGGCTCTAATTTGACTTCTTGATTGATTTGGTTACACAACTGTACGTCAAAAAGAAAACCTCAGCTCTGTGCCCGCACACATATGCAATAACCTTCATCGCAATGACCCCAACATGAACAAGCCCAGAACCGAGAGTGCTGTGATAAACTCGAGGCCAGAACCTCGAAGGCATTTGCGACCGTGCACAGCCGTCTGCATATGGACAAACAAACGAGCAGTGCTGCACACACACACAAAAACGAGTCAAGGAAACTCAGCACAGAGTCCTGCCCCCCCACCCCCCCTCTTAAACTTAAGCACCAGGTGGGATGAAATGAGGCAGAAATATATATATATATATACATATACACACAAGAATAAAGTAACTATAAAAAAAGCTCGGACCAACCAAGGAAAAAAATTTGATCAAAACATAGAACATTATCACGTATGATGAAATATTACAAAACAGAACACTAGGTACTTACTAACCCGGGATAAATATAACCTAGTTCAAAATGTAACAACCTCTAGAGTTCACTACGCATGCACTAAAGTTTAACCCACCTATCCAAAAATTACATTAGCAAAGTTACTTACATTAAGATATTCAAAATCTACATCCAAAAATATTTCTCGGAAGGACTTAACGTAGAATTCTAAGGTGTTGAATGATGCCTAACACTCAGAAGACCAAACAGATGGAACTCCCCTTTTTTATAAGTGGTACAAGGGTGCCGCCATACTGGCCAAATCTGGAATGAACCTCCCAAAAAAAGTACCATGCCAAGAAATCTGGAAATTTTCTTTTGATCGACAGGGATAATAGGTCGAGTACACTCAGATGACAGATGAGACACCACATGACCCAGGTACTTTATCTCTGAAACCACCAACCTTAGCTTATTTGGGATCACCGTCAAATTTGTTGCTCACAACCTATCCAATACTTCTCTAACATGTTTCTTATGATCCTACAATTCGTTAGAATAGATGACCAGGTCATCTAGGTAATTACTTAAATTGTATATCTGAGAACATGGTATGTAATAGCCGTGATAGTAATTGGGCCCTGGTTGAAACACCAATGGGAACGTAATTGAATTCTAAGAGACCGCATTACGTGATAAATGTCGTTTTCTGCTTAGATTCTTCCTGGAAAGAAGAGTTCTTGTTTTGTTTGACCATTGCTTGGCCGAAAATCTTTTAGTGAAATATTTGCAAAACTAGACCAGTTTATGAATATTAATTATATACAATGCAATAAATGTGGTGGTGTTTGTTCCAATGGAGCACATGCAATGACTGGGAAACAGTGGTTTTGTTGCCAACATTAAAAAAGGCCTGAGGCTAAGTTTATACATTGTAATATTCATTGTAAGTCTTTAGACTAAAGAAAAATGCCAATTGCTCTGAACACAATTTTGAATGAAGTAGTGAGAGTTATCAATTTTAAAGGCCAGAGCTATGAACTCGCGACTATTTTCGATTTTGTGCATTGAAATGGGTGCGGAGCATGAGTCACTTCTACTTCCTACTGATGTTAAGTGGCTTTCGAGGGGGGCTGTACTGAGCAGTCTGTTTGAACTTTGTTCAGAAGTGCAGATTTTTCTCTCTGACATCTCTTCGGACTTAAATTATTTCATTGATGAACTTAGGCTTTTCTGGTTGGCATATTTGGCAGATATATTTTGCCACCTCAACCAGGCGAATCAGAGCTTGCAGGGTGCATGTACTTCCTTATTCTTGATACAGGAGAAAACCATGACTCATATAAAAAACATAGGTTCATCATTAAAGAAATTGACTGGAGAAACACGGGCTCCTTTTCATTGTTGGATGCTTTCTTAAGTGAAAATGAAATTCTTCTTAATAGTGAATTGGCAATGAATATAAAGGAGCACCTTAGGAGCCTAATCACAGTTCCCTGAAAACCTAACTTCAGAATTTTGAATTAGAGACCCATTTTCTATTGACAACACCATGCCAGAATCAAATTCCTGCCGAAAAAGACAAACTGATGATGTGATGTGATGTAATGGAGGTCTCAGGCAAATGATTAAGCAGATGGATTTAACAGTCTTTTGGTTGGCAAGAAGAAATAAATATCCTCTGATCTCAGAAAAAGCTGTCAAATTGTTGATAGTGTTTACAACTACTTACCTTTGTGAATATGGGTTTTCCTTTCTAATTTACATAAAAAAAGTAGGGGCCTTTAGGAACCAGTTAAATGTTGAACCTGATTTAAGACTCATATTAACTCAATTAAAACCAGACATAAAAAAAATTGTGTTTCACTAAACAAGTACAACCTTCACAATGAAACAAGAATGTGAGCTGCATACTTAACAATGTGCTATACTTACAGCTTATATTGATTTTAAGTAAAACAACACATTAGTGATTAGTGGTAGGAGTGCATATAAACAATTTCACCCTTGGGACCAACACATGTTTTACCATAGTACATTTGGTTGGTGATACATTTAATGTCCTGAATAAAAAATAGTGGTATGAGATTGAAAAGGATTGAGAACCTCCTATGTATAGCATTTCATTTATTCTCTCTGGTATAGTGGAAACCTCTTTTATACTATGTTTCTTCAACCATTTATATTATTTTGCTTCACATCTTATGAGTTTTAAGTAAATGTCCCCATTTTGAGATAAAGGAGTGAGCGAGAAAGTCAGTCTAGTGCACTGAACATTTGAAAAAAAAAAATAGAAATTAAGAAAAAATGGGAAAACGAAAAAACCTAAATATAACAAGTGGAAAAATGAGATGTATGGATACGGAAATTTGGTTTGATGTCAGTACCGTTGGTGTGGACGTTAAAGCCATCATCAACATAAGTTGAAAACAAGCACACCCCTCGCACACGCCTTATTATGAGAGATAGACAAGAGTTTTGTAAAATTATCTTCAATCATACATTTTCGAAATAAAATTAAATTAAAAATTAACCCTTCCCATGTCAATTAAAGATGGTGAAAGTTTGCTTGCAGTTCTAAAACATTTGAGAACTACTTTATTAGACCACATGGCCACCGAAACGTGTCACTGTTATACTTCTCATGACAAATGTTCTTTCATATATATATATATCTCTTAAAATCTGCATCATGTAAAGGCCTACTGCTATACCGTTCCATTACAAAATGTTTCTTTAGCAATATAACTCACTAGCCACATCACACAGCATTGTTATATCATCACATTACAAAATGTTCATTTAGCTATATCACCGACTAGTTACATCACGTAGCACTTGTACTATGACTACAACCTAACATAGCCATTAACCTCCGCCACCTCAAAAGAGGGAATACACACTCACTCCCTATACTGGGAAGTCAACACCTAATCATGGACACTCCACACTGAACACAGCTTATCGTTCGAGTTTGGCAAGAAACAAGAATTAAGTCATAAAGTGCCATGTGACCCCTGTTCGCTAGTATGTATCCCTGAGTTTAAGACGCCGCGCAGGTGTGGAAACTTGGGGAAAGGAGTGAATTGTCCTATCGCATGTGTTCCTCTACCATCCATCATCATCCTCACGATGCTGTGCGCAGGCGTCGATGAGATGGTCATTTCTGACTTTTTGATGATGACTTCATTGGTAATGTGATATCTCCCTACCAATTTTCCCCGCCGATCAAATTCAAATATAAGCTAGTACCTAGAATATGAGGTGTGGCTATTAAATAACCGGACTGAAGTCATAACACTTTTTATTCATCACCAATTACAGCAGAAGTTTTATCGCCTTCAATGTACTCCCCTTGGCGATCCCTACACCGCTTCATACGACGTTTCCATTGTTGAAAGCAGTGCTGGAAGTCCTCTTCTGTCAACTGGTTGAGAACCTCCATCGCTTTTGCTTTAACCGCTTCCACACTTTCAAATCTTGTCCCCTTCAGCGCCGATTTGACCTTGGGAAATAGAAGTCACAGGGGGCAAGGTCAGGCGAGTACGGTGGATGTTCCAACACAGTGATGCTGTATTTTGCGAGGAACGCTTTCACAGACAAGGCAGAATGGGCTGGTACACTGTCTTGGTGAAGGATCCAGGACTTGGTCTTCCACAAATTGGGTCTTCGTCTTCTCACACGCTCACGTAGGGCCGTCAGAACCTCGATGTAGAAATGTTGATTGACCGTCTGACCCTCGGGTACCCAGTGAACGTAAACAATGCCACGAATGTCGAAAAAGACAATCATCATTGCTTTGAATTTGGATTTGCTCATCCTGGCTTTTTTTTTGCCTTGGCGAGCTTGGGATCTTCCAGTGCATGGATTGCCTCTTTTTTCGGGATCGTAAGTAAAAAACCACGATTCATCACAAGTAATCACCTTGTCTAACAAATCTGGATCAGTGGCGATGTTGTTTAGGATGTCAGTACAAATGTTCTGTCTTGATTCCTTTTGCTCGGGAGTGAGGAGTTTCGGCACCATTTTTGCGCAAACCTTCCACATGTTAAATGATTCATGCGAAATTTGTCGAACACTTTCTTTGTCGATTCCTGTTATTTCAGCAAGCCCTCGGGTGCTCAGACGGCGATCAGCGCAGATTAATTTACCAATTTTTTCAATGTTTTCGTCCGTTTTTGACGTTGAGGGCCATCCTGGGCGCCAATCGTCTTTGGTTGTTTCACGCCCTTCTTTAAACCGTTTAAACCACTCAAAAACTTGTGTGTGAGATAAACATTCATTCCCGTAGACTTCTTTCAACATTGCATAAGCTTCTGTGGCAGTTTTCCCTAGTTTAACAAGAAACTTGAGGTTAACCCGTTGCTGACCACTTGGCATTTTTCCGATGCGCCACTAGTGTGTAGACTAATTCAATCAACTGCTACAGTCAAACTGAGCGACCTGCTGGCTTGTCTAGCGAGCTCAGGGTGGGGGAAGGACCATCAGTCACAGTCATGTTCAAACATGTCACAGTTTGCTGGGAGCAGCATCAGTCCGGTTATTTAATAGCCACACCTCATAGAACATCACTCTTTAATGTCAATAGGAATTAGGGACTTATCAACATGTAAGGGATTGGTATTTTAGGAATGATTTTTTTACATGATTTTTTTATGTGAAACCTCGGCTTCATATAAATCTATTCAAAATCATGTAGAGCTATTCAAAATCATATAGAGCTATTCAAAATCATGTAGAGCTATTCAAAATCATGTAGAGCTTAAATATGGTTACATTTCAACTTATTTATTACTTTTTTACCAAATTTAATTTCTCTTAGAATTAGGACTTTTTTTTGGAAAATAACATCTTTGGGTCTTAAACCTTTTTGGTCCGTGTTCGGATGGTTTGTTAACAATATAATATTATTTAATTTTACCTTAGTGTGCTATTTTGCATTTTCATTGTTTTGGTATATACTTACAATTGAAGTAAGCCTAAGTGTAACTTACGATGTTTCATATCCTATTTTCATGTTTAAAGTTATTGGGAAATGCATTATTATTATGTTAGGAGTTAATTATAAACTTAGCAGATAGGGTAGATAATAAATAATTATTTTCGGGTCAAAGTTTCCCCCGCCTTACGGGTTGGTAGAAGAGAATTGTCATGTTTCTAATCAACACTAGATTCAGGTGTTCACTTACGAGCAGAACTCTACTTATTATATTAAAAAGTTATGTTTTATAATAACGGCAATTTATACGTGTAGACTTCTAAGGCAAGTTTAATATTATGTGTTAAGAGTAATCTTTTCAGCGGCTCAAGCCAATTGTGTAGATGATAGGTTGTTTCCTTACTTATAATATAATTTGCGTATTGTTTGCAATTAACAACTTCGTTTACGTTTGTCTACATTTGTACTTATAATGTTTCCTAACAATGAATATTCTCTAATTTGGCTAAATGTGTATTGATCGCTTTAATTGAATATTGCTTTGTATACTTAAGTACATATATTGCTTCCTGACAAGTATTATTGAATTTATCTACTATTGCACATTGTAAGCAATCACTTAAAATTGCATTGTTTACCTTTGAGTCTTATTTTATATTTTGGTAATAAACGGTCTTCAGGTCAATGTTAACTTCATGCCATTCTTTGCATTTTATATTAAGCAAAAACCTAACTCCCTCAACGTCAATAGTCGAATACACTATTTTACTGAAGGTTACTAGGTCTTGGTACTTGAGCTTGGTATATTTGAGTGTAGGTCAAATAAATATCCCTGGTGATATCCTTTAATAATTCTTTGTCTTGCTACCTTTGCACTCTGGCTGGTTCCTTAAGCCTACATGGCATGTAATTTCAAGTAACTTAAGAGCTGGTGCACACTTATATCATCCTATTACAAAATGTTTCTTTAGACATATCACCAACTTGCTACATTACGTGTCACTGTTATATCACGCCATTACAAAATGTTCTGATAAGACAGTCTAGATGAGCATGTAGTTTAATTGGCATACATACAAATTCGGAGTGTGATACACTACTAAACCATAACATATGTTATTGTAATACCTACAAATTATACAGTTTACATTTTCACTCATAATAAGTGAGCATAGCTAAATTTTAAATCTCACTACGCCCAAATTTAATGCATAAGCATATTGTATGCATACAACCAAACGGGTAATAAGACAAGGGGTTAAAAAAACACTCAAATATATTTTGGCACATCATGCTTAAGAACTTTTCAGAAGGTTTACAATAAATAAATAAAATAAGTCAAAATATACCTAAAGAAACACTTAGTACAGAAATTAATTATTGTAATGTTATCTAAGCAACTTTCAAGCGAATCTGCTGCCGGTTGAATTTCCTTATTTATAAATAAAAATTAATATCCAATAAACTATAACATAAATCATGCTTAAAATATTATCACATCATTATGCTGTACTATCTGCATACCCATGAAAAAATGCATGGTGTTTACCTCTATTATTTAATACTTGGACATGAACTTAGTTGCATAGGTTATATAAAACATATTTTTTAAACAACAAATATATATCAATTTTGCTTTTTTACTACTCATTTAATAATTTTTAATGTATTAGAAAGATTCATTATCATAAAAATGGAAATTTTAAATCTTTTATTTTCACTCTTGTAAAGCCTTAAGGTCTTAAAGTAAAGTGCTAAATAATTCCATGGAACTTGACCCGTTGGGGGTACCTTTTTACATACTAAGACCATTGAAGTATTGCTAATTACTATAAGATAAGGCTTATAATATACATTTTTGTTGTTCTTGAAGCCCCTTTTTTATCCACCAGGACCAAGGCCGGCATACAAAAGTTTTAAGTTAAAAAAAAAGGAGAATGAAATATAAAGTGAGTTGACAGGGCAATGATTTTGAATATATTATTAATAATATATTCGCCCATGTTTCCATTTCATCCAATCTGCACCATTGCTGTAGATAAAAAAAGGATAGACAAAAAATATAATGTACAAGCAAAAGGTAATCAACGATATTCCCAGGAAGGTATATGTAAACTCAGTTGCAGTGAAGTTGAAGCCAACAAGCATGACGTTGATAGTTAAATATTTATTTTATGTATCACAAATGATATGTAGTAACAAAAGGTAAAATAACAAATTAATGTAAACTAAGGGTATACATATATATGTAACAATATTATCTAGTGGTCAGCAATAGTAACCAATTTCATTATTGTTGTCCAAACAGACAAACTAGTAAGTCCTATTGATAAATATTATTCATACATATTTGGCTTTAACCATATCTCCTAGTTCACATTATGAAAAGTAAAAAGGACTCTAAGCAAAGGTAAATACCCCTGTTTTCCAAAGTCTGATGGACTTGCAAAAAGCTTTAATATTGCCCTTTTTCTAAGTTAGAAGGACTTTAAACAATGGTAAACATATGTCTACAGAAAATAAAAGAAAAGGTTTCAACAGATAACATAATATACCATGAACCAAATAACTTCTACCAGTATCAGTTATTTAAGTTAAACTTCATTAGTCATAAGGACTTTGAATTATTCATGTCAAGTTTCAGTAGTCAGAAGGACTTTAGTAAATCTCAACAATTCTGCCCTTATTTCCTTAAAGGGACTTCCAACACATAATATACCAGGAGCCACAGTGCTTGAATTGGTCCGGAACATCGTTCTGGTTGATACAAGTTTAAAGCGTTCTGCCTGCACACTAGAATGCTACTTCTTCGTTCTTCCTATTGTTTTCCAAAAGGATCTCTATTATCATCTGAACGAACCCAGATCCTAATAAGTGTCTGTGTAGTGTATTGAATGTTGAATGTACCTATATGCTGCTACGCTTCTTTATAGTGTATTGTATTTTGTATTACATTGAGTTTTCTAAGAATTTCCTTCACAACAGAGCCGACGATTCTTACAACAAGACAATGACTTCAACACAAATATTTTACGGATGTTAATCTTTCACCCTCCCTTTTTTATCTTCTATTATGGGGATTATTTTTGGAAAGGGCATTTGCTGTTTCTGTTCATAGGTATAAGATTTCTACCTTCAGTTTCACATTGTCTTTCATCGTGTAAATACAATAGGTACCTAATTAAGTTTTGAACTCTGTGCCACAAGTGAACCAGAAAAAAAATTATAATAATAATAAATAAAAAAATATATCTCTTAAGTAAATATTTATTTTTATAAACTATGTTTCACGTAAAATTTTATATATCTACTCAAGTTAGCTACAATATTTCCTTGCCGCTTAAGTTTTATAACTAAACATATTTTCTTCAAAATATTTATTGGATTGAATGAAATGATAAATGACAAATGGTGTCCGTTTGTCGGCAGCTAAATCTATATAAATGCTAAGTGTATTTAATAAAAACTGAGGCTGATCAGTAGAGTCAAAATTTACATGCAAATTAAAGTCCCAATATAGACCTATGTGATGTCTGAAATATACAAATATATACAAACTTATACCACCAATATTGGTTCAATGTTGTTCAATTGTGATTTTTATATAATTTTCCCCGTTCTTATCTAACGTAATTAAAATTTTAAAACTGTTGTTTATTTGCATAGAATATCATATTTTCCATATGAATGTAATTATTATGTAATCATTAGAATGTGATATGTAAATAACTGAGACAGTATAATTAAGGGTATTTTAGTTAAATTTTTTAGTGATTTTTCTTGCTGTGAATTGTGATATAGTAAAATGTTTATATTTTAATGTCAACATGATGTAAATTATTTTATTCTTATGCTGAAAATAATTAGTTTTGAACTTGATTATAAATTATTTTAATTAATAATGAAGATTATATGGTTTTAGATTAGTGTCTACCTACATAGTGAAATATTGAATATCGTTATACTGTAGCAGTGTATTTTTCTTTTCAATATAAATTGATGTTAATTAGTTGTAATTATCAATGAATTAGATTAGTATAATAAGCTGCAATGTGATATTCACTTTACTGAAATTCATTTAAACTGCCATGGCTTGGCATTCAACTTTGAAGTGTGCATATACAATGCAATAGGTTCTACCAATGTAATAGTTTCCTACTGTAGAATAGATTAAGGAATTATTGGTTGTTAGTTGTTAACGTTCTGGTTGTTAAAATTCACCATTTCGAGCACTGATGAGCCATATAACTTCCATCCACATCAGTTATATAAGTTAAACTTCATCAGTCATAGGGACTTTGAATTATTTAAGTCAAATTTCACGTCATAAGGACTTTCAATTATTTAAGTCAAATATCACAAGTCATAAGATCTTTGAATTATTTAAATAAATAATATCCCATAGTTGAATGGAAAAAGTTAATACTATAAGGTTTTGACAACATACTGAAAGTTTAAAGCCAAAAGGGAATTTTGAATCACAAGCCATCAAAAAAAAAATTGATCTTACATTTTAAAGAGACGTAGAAGTTTCCTCGACAAATATCCCACCAAGAGTAAAGTTTCCTTCGACCTCCAGGTGGTATACATCTGGTACATTTCCTCATAGAGGGGAAAGGTGGGGGAGTACAAACAAGACATAAACTAGGAGAAAAGGTGGTGGTAGGCAGGAGGGGAGTATGCGACGAGATGTGCCTGAAAAGGCCTAGACTAGGCATCTCATTCTTTCTGGTCAGGGTCGAATGTTCTAGCACTGGGCGCACCACTAGGCATTCATAGTGGCAACAGTCTAAACTTAGTGTTGGCCTAGACAGTCATTGTGCGCTATGTTGTGACCCCACGTACACATCGCGGGTTGCCTGATTTGGTAGATAGTCATTTTGGAACAAACACAGTGAAATGGGCACATGGTGAGTCTAGGATGTCATCACATAATTTAGTCAAACTATTCTTTGATTTTATCATTGTCTCTCACTAAGATGTTGTAGCTAAGAATTACACTAAATCCTCTAAAATTTTCCCTGTGAGAACTTGGGTTGATATCATTATTTATCTTGTAATGTAGTACAAGAACTTGCTTACCAAGTTCTATAGTGTATTTTCAGGACTTATATTGATATATGATACGTTTATGATTTAATATATTGCTGCCCTTCTGTCAGCTAATATTTTTATGTTAATCTGTTATATAAATAATTAATAAATTGACTAAGCATACATTTTTATTTAGAAGTAATTGGTCTCCCCAACCACCATTTTAATCATTCAATCCTAAATTGGTCTACATTTACTAATCAAAGAGTTGAGAAGGTAGCACCATTGTCAGCATATAACCTGAAAGGGGCAGTAAGACGTGGTGCTAAAAAAAAAGAAAGAAGAGAAAGCATTATCTTTACATTTCTTGTTTTATGATCACTGAACTCCTAAATGGTTCAACACCTTCAAATTCTTGTTCTATGGTAAATGTAATACTATAAAAAACAAGTTTTAACTGGTATATCATTAAATTTAGCTCAAAGAATACAAATCTTCATTAGAAGAACATAGAAGTGACTGAGTCAGGAGAGTTCATGGTGCAACAAGTTAACTGCTAATCTTTAAGTATATGATTAAAAAGAAATCACTGATCTATCTTTCCTAGGTCTAGAAATAAAAAAAAAATATTTTATGTCACACACTTGAACTTTGCACTTTGCACGTTGTTGCACAGTCTTTACAACATTTTACGTTGTATCCAAACTGTGCCGAGACACCTTGTCTGCATTAGTTGCTTTCCAATACAACTCTTAGCCAACACGTCCATAGCTTGTAAGCTCCATGTTACAACAGACCTCCAACGTGAAAATGACCTCCAATATACAACTGACCTCTTACATACAAATGACCTCGAATATACAACTGACCTCTAACATACAAATGACCTCTTACATACAAATGACCTCCAATATACAAGTGACCTCTAACATACAAATGACCTCGAATATACAACTGACCTCTAACATACAAATGACCTCCAATATACAAGTGAACTCTTACATACAAATGACCTCCAACATACAACTGACCTCTAACATACAAATGACCTTCAACATACAAATGACCTTCAACATACAACTGACCTCTAACATACAAATGACCTCCAGCATACAAATGACCTCCAATATACAACAGACCTCCAACATACAACTGACCTCTAACATACAAATGACCTCCAACATACAAATGACCTCCAATATACAGCTGACCTCTAACATACAAATGACCTCCAACATACAAATGACCTCCAACATACAAATGACCTCTAACATACAAATGACCTCCAACATACAAATGACCTCCAACATACAAATGACCTCCAACATACAAATGACCTCCAACATACAACTTACCTCTAACATACAAATGACCTCCAACATACAAATTACCTCTAACATACAAATAACCTCCAACATACAAATGACCTCCAACATACAACTTACCTCTAACATACAAATGACCTCCAACATACAAATGACCTCCAACATACAAATGACCTCCAACATACAAATAACCTCCAACATACAAATGACCTCCAACTTACAACTTACCTCTAACATACAAATGACCTCCAACATACAAATGACCTCCAACATACAAATGACCTCCAACATACAACTTACCTCCAACATACAAATGACCTCCAACATACAAATGACCTCAACATACAAATTACCTCCAACATACAACTAACCTCCAACATACAACTGACCTACAACATACAAATTACCTCCAACATACAACTGACCTCCAACATACAACTGACCTCCAACATACAACTGACCTCCAACATACAAATGACCTCCAACATACAAATGACCTCCAACATACAAATGACCTCCAACATACAAATGACCTCCAACATACAACTGTCCTTCTACATACAACTGTCCTTCTACATACAACTGTCCTTCTACATACAACTGACCTCTAACATAGATGTTGCTGTTCTTGTTCGCCCTTGCTCTTACAGCAAAAGTTGGAAACAGAACACATTCTTTTAGTTATACATTACTTTGTGATAGTAAAATTAATTTAAATATATGCTTCAACCCTCACAGACTCCCCCCCTCCCCCCCATAGTTAAGTTGGGGGAAAGACATGGAAATACTTAAACAATCCATATTAATACATTGTAGAAAATTACATTAGTTACAATTACATTTTCGAAACACTTGATACATGGAACATATGAAAGATGAATGAAGGTTAACAGCAAGATGAACGTTACAAATTCTACATTTAGTTCTAATTCTTTCCTAGACCCGAAATGAATATCAATAGTAGTGAATTCAATTGTTCAGGACCAATTTGAGTTTTCACTTAACAATACCTGAAACTTATTGAATTTTGATATTGAATTATTAAATAATTACAGTGTGTGACCGTCAAGACCAACAAAAGGAAATTCTGGCCCAATAGGGGTGGGGGGGACCGAGTCTTTATCAATATCGGAGATCGTAAACCTTTTGAATTTCTTGTACCTAGTTACAGGATTTTAATTGATTCACATGAACATGGCGCGTGGCTAAGACAGTGACATGATCCACCAACTGTACTGTAACAGGCATCAAAAACTTCACCATAGTCATTGGCTCAGACCAACAAATTTGTAATTACCAAACTGCCTTGAGACAGTGGCTCCAACCTAAACAAGTCCTTATTACTGGGAAAACTTATAACCTTCCTATAGACATCAACTGTGGCTTTGGCTCCGCTTAAAAAATTGTGACCCAATATCACATGTATAACTAATCGCGGGGCTACCTGGAACCACTGGGGCCAGTATAAATACTTTAATTTTACAGAAACCTTTATTTGAGCTTCCACAGCAAATTGTTACAAATTGGCAGTGACACAATTAATATTACATTCATTTCTCCTTTACTAAGTTGCAGGGACAAGCCATTTTTGAGTATTCCCATGATATTACATTATGAATGGACTCCGTGTCCAACAAAGCACCGTATGAAATGGGTCAATTTTAACTCTATATAACTCCCAACAAGGCGGTAGATTTAAGACGAGATCAGAGTGGGGTGGTCAAAAGACGGCGGGCGAAGCCCCTCTCGCGTCCAAGAGCAGCCCCTCTCCCCTGGTGTCATGGTCTCGTAACTTCTGGGTTTATTGAACTCACTGACCTCCCACGAATTTCCTCATTACATTCCTGTGTAAGATGGTATTTTGATTGACACTTATAACATATCTGCTCCCTAGATGGCCTGACCCAGTTTATTCTGAAATCAGTGTAAAACTTGACAACCGGATTCCTTACAGGGTTCATGCGTCACTGGGTTTCTATTGTATAGTGGGTGATTGCTTGCGCCCATTTTGTCGAGTGGTTTGCGCTCTCCTGTCGTACTAGTTTATTTTGTTACAGCATTGTTGAAACTGGACAGCTGATTACAACAACTGAGTGACGGAAAAGACTTCACCCCTCCTAATGTTGATTTTTATATTAGGTCTAAGATTCCCAAAGACGCGGTCCACGATCTGAAGGTCTGAATACCCTCTGCGTCTGCGCATCAATGTCTGAATATGAGTGATATATTCGATTACTGACTCTTCCAGGAGATGAACCCGGTTCAGTATTTCCTTTTCGATCTGCTCTAGATAATTGGAGGAAAAGAAACAAAGCTGAAAGAATTGGAAAAATTCATTCCATGTTGTCCAATTTCTATAATTATTATGTAACCAAAGCGAACGTGGTCCTTCAAACTCCGACATTGCTGTTAACATATTGATATCCGACAACTTATAACATTCCTTTCTCTCCTGGATTTGTTCCAGAAAATCTATTGGGTTAGATTGATTACTGAACTTAGCCTCCCATTTTCTTACTAAGTTCAATATGATTAAAACTTGGTTGCCCTAGGGTGGTTCCATAATGGATATAGGTTTTGGATTATTCACATATTTTACCGGGTGTTCATCTAGATTAATATGCCCCGTATTGTCGTCCCTTACTCTTAAGAAGCTTTCTCAAATTTGGATTTCTAATTCTTTGAGAACCCTGTCAAATATTGAAAACACGCTCCTCTTATCAGGCGAGTCTATTTCTAGCCTGTGGAGTCTAGCTTCTAAGGGATTGTAGGTGCTCCATATTTCTTTTTCTAATGATGGGATGTGTTTGTCATATTGAGATAATGAGGTTTTCGGTTTTTCGAGTTTCTCGGATAACAATGGGTACTCTTCCGAAAAGGCAGGAATATTTTCTTGTAAAACCACGGATCCACCTTCTTCCTATTCTTTGTCACAATTGCCGGCCAGTTGTGATCTCATTGACTCCACCGTTTTCTCGGGTTTAATGCCTCGTATTGTTAATTAATATTGTAATTCATCTTTGATCTGGGTATTCCATGTTGTAAATTTAAACTAAACAAAACAAGAAATAAATTATTAGAAATAAAAACCGGGTAATGGCCCCTGTTGGTCGGCAATTTATAACATCCAAATCCATCGTTTGGTGATATTTTATGATGCTATACGTTTTTGAGTAATACTTATGATAGTTTATTTCCAGGAATATGGTTTCATATAATAAGCATTGAGATTTACTAAATATTTCTTTATACTTTTAAAGTTGACACCAACATACTACTTGCCTACTTGACAAACCAACACGGATTGGAACGGGAGAAGTTCTCCTGCTGCTAATATAAGACTACATGTTTCTTTTTGGGATTCCCCTGTCTCATGGTATTGAACCAAGCCATAAAATAATTCTTGATTGGCTGTAGTTGTGAAAGCTAACTTCTTATTTTTTGTCTAATTATCTGCAAATTAAAACCCGGCTGATTCAGCAGCTAACTTTAATGTGGAACAGAAATATGCTTTAACCCTTTTGCACTCGGCATATTTTCACGATTCCGGTGTAAAACACTCAGGACAATTCTTAGATATTTACCTGTGTTTTTGGGAATTCCTACCATAAAAAAACTATCAACATATATACAAGAAAAAATTCACACTTATGCTCTAAACATGTTAGGATTAGAAAAAAAAAAGTCATCTATCAATATACAATAGATGAACCGTAAAAAATATTGAAGATTGGAACATTTGGAAATTTTATTCAAAATGTAAAATTTAGAGGTGAAAAAATCAATTGGAATTTTTGCCTTATGTCTTCATCACTCCTGAAAGAAAGATAATTTATTTCTGTAAAATCTGATGTAAGTTTGGTGCCTGTAGTGTTGTTAGTCTCTAAACTACATCAATTTTAGTAAACTTGTGTATAGGCTTACATACTTTTGGAGTCAGCACCTTTGTTTTGGAAAACACTACATGCAACAAATAAATAAATAATAAATAAATAATAAATAGCCCTAAATAATAAATAAATCAGAATCACTTTCAGGCATACATTCTTTATCGTTATCTAAATAATCTAAAATGTCAGTCATCTAACCTAGAACTTGGACCCTCCATTGCCTAATTATATAAAAAAAAATTATCTTGTATTAACACTTAGTCCTCTATAACTTATAATAAAAAATACTATGAAGGAAACAAGAATAAAACAATAAAGAATACATAAACATTTGTAAGAAAACCAAATAGCAACTGAAAACACTCGAATCCAAATAAAACAAAGAAAAACACGGGAGTCAAAAACATATTCACGCTACAGTGTAAACAACTGGGAATAACAATTCATTTGTGCAAAAAAAAAACCCGACTTTTTGTCGACATTACAGTGCTTTCTGTTGAAGAAAATATGAACTAAAGCTTAATATTTTGGATAAAGGTTTATGTTGCCATCTAGTACCATTTATTTTACTAACAGACAAGATTTAGCTGGCGCCAATGGATCGGCGCGCTGGGCGAAGGGTTCAACAAAGGCTGATGCAATTCTTATAATATTTAAATTGATTTTAGAAAACAACCTATGGGCTTAAAAATATTAAAATAAATAACTAATTACACAAATATTAATTATATTAATGATAGAGGTATAACTCGAATTTAGAATATAGTACTGAAAATAATAGTTTATCCTTCATTATTGCTTGGTCATCCATGGCTAAAGTATAAAAGGAAATCTACAGATGGTTTTTTAAGTATAAAAGATTAACCAAAATATATACTTTATCCATGACTTTTAAATAAGTTAGGGGCTCAGAACACGATCATTACACTTTAAATGAAAGTATAATTCGATTCAATGACTTGGTGGTCTAATGTATAATATTTACTGTATACAATTATGGGTGGTCATGTAACTAGAATCGCCACACACACATGTTTACAACTCACCTTAATCAGAGCTTTAAACTGTTTAATTGCTACTGTGCAAGCTCAAATTGGTCTGCAACTCTACTTATGTTTACAAATATTATTGACATCTTACAAAATTATGACAATGAATTCAGTTTGGGCAAGGTTATTTTGAACAATTTCCTTTAAAGGTATTCTGTCTTCTGAGACAGTGCTACCTGATTTAGTCAAATGTATTATTTAATTGCTAATAAATATCAAGGTACTTAAAACTAACAAAACTAGAATTGAACTTAAAACTAACAACCTTTTTAGAATTGACTCTGTTAGAAATGTTACATTCATTGAGTATCAACAATGTAGTTTGATAATCTACTGTTGGAAAAGTGTTGCATTTGATCATGGGAGGCAGCGTCACAAAAATGGTCACACACACACACACACTCACGGTCTGTTCTTAACAAAGCTTTAAACTGTTTAATTACAGACTGGAAATCCCTCCTTGGTTCACGTTCCAATTACATCTTAAGATGTCATTAGTGCCTAACAAAATGACAAACAAAATTCAACTTTTATGGGGTTAAAGTGAATAATCTCTTTAAAAGTTTTTCTGGCTTCAGGAATAGTACTCCCCTGACTTAATTAAATGTAATAATTTGTTGTTCTGAAAAATTAAGCACATTAGTACTTGGTAATCTTTTCAAAAATGACTCCCTTAAAAATATAATGTTCATTGAGTTTTAATAACTCTACAATAATAGTAGAAGTGATTGGGGTCAAATTGCTAGGTCAATTACTGTTAGGTCCTCACACATACACATATTTTATCTGGTATACGAACCACATATCTTGCGCACGTTACAACGCCCAGTCAAGGACACAATATAAAGTCTTAGACCTGACCATATTGTCCATTACTTCCTGCCATAACTACTCTAGTCAGTTCAGTCCAGATTGACCAACTTAACCTGTACACATCCCTGCTATAGAGTATATTACATTCCTCCCCTCCTAGATATCTACACAGAATCTCTCAAGTACACAGGATTATACAACTGTCTCTGTGGCCTCAGAAGAGGCCATGATTCTGGTGTTGCCGGCTGTTGACCTGTGTTGTCCACCAATGCTGCTGGCTGTTGACCTGTGTTG